>CAKNWT010224122.1:664-12690 GCA_932066315.1 Andricus coriarius
ATCTTCTCATAGAGTAATACTAAAAAGATGCGAGTTTTTCTGAACATTTGAGCTTCTCTTTGACTTTTCAGTTAGAAACAAATAATAAATATTAATATAATATTAATTTAAACAAAAAGGCTCGCAGTAACTTCTTCCAGAAAAATTAACATTCAATATGATCCGTATAGAAAATTGGGAGAATATTTCAAATATCTGTTTTATTTTGGAAAAATATATTCACAAAAAAGAAGGAGATTGTTTGAAAAATGATTCGCTCCAATACTTATTTATTATTTGTTCATAACTAAAAAGTTAAAGGAAAGTAATTTTTTTTTAGAAAAAAACCGCAACTTTCTAGTAATTATCTGAGAGAAGATAAACAGAAAAAAAAGATAAAGTTAAAAAGTATAGAAAAAACAGCACCTATCTAAAATTAATATAGGAACAGATAGTTCTAAACATTAAAAATTTGTTTAAACAATTATGGTTGATAAATTTCAATAATTATTACCTCACTCCCACTCTAAGTGAAAAGTAGACTAAATTTGAAAATTTTACAAAAAACCGCAACTTTCTAACATTATTCAAAGAGAATATTATTTAAAAAAATAATAATATTCTTTAAAGAATTCTCTTTCTCATCTTAAATTGAGAATTAGTTGAAAATGAGATGAAAAATTCGAGAAAAAAAAACCGCGACTTTCTAACTCTATTTTAAGAAAAAAATGCCAAAAAAAAAGAAATTGTTTAAATAATTTATGCAAACATCTAGTTATCAATAGAAAGTAGTATTTTATAAATTAGAAACATTTTGTATTGAAAAAAAACTGGAAAAAATTGTAATTAGCGCCAAAAACTCGTAAAACTAATTCACGATTCTGAATAAAATTTGCAAAATCGTTTTTTTTTCTTATTGAAAATACGTGTTACATTTCATAAGGCTTGAGGAAACTCTAAATATGATTTTTTTTAAACTCATTAATTTTTGTGTGGATTCGAACAAATTTTGGGCATTATGCATGAAAATTCGAAAAAGTCACTAATTTTCATTTTTTCAAGCGTTTCAAAAAATTGTTCACATTTATATTTACCGTCCGTCACAAAACATCGTATAACCTGCCCCCCCTCCCACTTTCTGGTAGTGTGAGCTTGTTTTTGAAAGGCCTCTTATTTACGAAAACTTCAGTAACTTTTTCTACTGAAAAAAAGAGTAAAACTACTGGAATTTCAGAGAATATTTACTGATTTCTCATTAAATTTGACTCATTCAAATGAAGAAATAAAATTTTCTCAGAAACTTACAATATAAGATATCTGGAATATTGGCTGGAAGGCCAATTTCCGCACTCGGATGTTCTAGAGGTTGCATCCCAACACGGGAAATATTAATACTATTATTGTTGATACCATGGGATTCTGGACTGCTCTGAGGTGGTGTCAAAACATCACCGCGACTTCGATACATTCCGTGTAGAGGTAGAATTTCACAGCCAATCATTTCTGCGTATCGAAATTGTCCATATACTCAATTAATATATGAATTTAATAAATAAATAAATAAAAGAAAATCACTAGAACTTCACTTCTCAAGCACCATCTTTCTTCATTCACATAAATCCTCAGTTACACATTTTCCAGTTTATTTATTTTCACTTTCTCCTCACCCCAAAGTACCAAAAAACCACCTCCTCACTATCCATAACTCTTTCTCATTCTCTAGATGAGAAAATTAACCAAAAATAATACCACTCTAAAAACTTCACTTTCCACTTTTACTCCCACGCAGAGAAATATTTTTTACAATTTTTTAGAGGGAAAACAAATAATAAAAATAAAGAGACTAGCTCAGCCTTTTAATAAAGTTGACAGCGCAAAAGCACGCGCGCGACTGAGCGATACTCGGAGGGGTGATCGTGCGCACGTGACACTGGTGGTGGTCAGAGGTGGGGGTGGGACGAGGTGGTTGGCCATTGGCTGGGAAATCCACCCCCGCAAGGGTGCGGATTGGCGGAGGGCGCTTCCGCCCTCGCAGTATGGCGTGTGCGTTATCGGGGGGGTACGAAAGGGCGAGTTTTCGCCCGGAAGGGGGTGGATGTGTGTTTCTGGACGGGGGTAGGGGTGGAGAGAGAAGAAAGAAGGGAGAGACAGAGGGAGTGAAAGTGAGAGGGTGAATCTGGAGCGAGTGAGAGAAAAAGACAAAGGATTCCGAAATACTCGTTTTGACGCTTCTGCACCCTTGACTTCGACGCAAAAGTGGGCGCCAGGGGTGACGAAGTACCATCCTTTGAAAACGCCAACAAGAAGATCCGAACGCGTTAATATTTTATGGCAGCCTTTGAACAAGAGATCTAAGATTTTTGTCATTATTTTAGGGATTATCTACTCAACTTCTATTATTTATTATTATTTTTTTAATAGAATATTTCTGGTAGGGGTTTTTAACAAAACTAAAGGGTTGAGATAGGGAAATTGTTAGTAGTTTTTAGTTTGGACGGTGATTATAAAATCAATATTGTTTGGAAAATATTTAATATATTAGAAAAAGGAAAAAGAACACCAAAAAAAGAATTAACGTTTTTCGTTTGTAAGTTTTTTTTTTATTTTCATGCATGTCGCTCCCGAATTTGTTCAAAAAAGACGTTTTTGTAAATTTTATTCAAAATCGAGAATATTATATGATTCGAATTGGAACTCGAAATTTCTCTTCGCAATTAGCCATAGAATACGAATCAAATTTATATTTCACCCCCATAAGTCTGCTAAAAAAATCCCGTAAGTTAAAAATTGGGTTTTGCAAGTTTTCAGCGCTAAATAATCATCTTTTTGCAGTTTGTTTTATTACAAATTTTTTGTTATACATACAATATTACTTTACACTGATAATTAGATATTTAAATAAAAGGTTTAAGCAATTTATTATTGTTTATAGCAATTTTATCTTAGAATAGAGTTAGAAAGTTGCGGTTTTTATCTCTAAATTTTTCAAATTGCTTAAAAAAATTCAGTTAGAGCGAGGCAATAATAATTTAAAGTTAACAAAAATAATTATTTAAATAATTTCTTATTTTTTCATTATTTTTGAATAATGGTAGAAAATTATGGTTTATTTTGAAATTTTCAATTTTTTGTCCACTTTTTAACTGAAGTCAGGTGATAATCACCTAATGTTAGAAAGCGTAATTGTTTAAACAATTTATTATTATTTTTATTAATATTTTCTTTGAATAATGGTAGAAAGTGGCGGATTTTTCTGAAATTTTTTACTTTTTGTCCACTTCTCACTTCGTGAGGTAATAATTAAGGAAAGTCAACTAAAATAATTGTTTAAACAAGTTATTATTATTTTTAATTATACTCTCTTAGAATTATGATTTACAGTTGCGGTTTTATAAGTTTTCCACTTTTAGTCCACTTTTCAATTGAAGTAAGATAATAATTAATTTCAGTTAACAAAAATAATTGTTTGAACAATATATTATAATTTTTAATAATATTCTCTTTGAATAATACAACAAAGTTGCGGTTTTTTCTAAAATTTTCCACATTTTGTTCACTTTTTAATTAGAGTGATGTAATAATTATTTCTAGTTAAAAAACATTATTGTTTAGACAATTGTATCATATTCTCAATAATTTTCTCCTTGAGTAATGTTAGAAAGTTGGGGTTTTTCCTGTAATTTTCAACTTTTTGTCCACTTTTTACATACAGTGAGTTTTTACATACTTCACGTAATCTAGCAAACATAATTGTTTAATTAAATTATAATTGTTTAAACTTATTTCTCCTATAGTAATACTAGATAGTTGAGTTTTTTCTGAATTTCTTAAAGATTTCTCCATTTTTTACTTAGTAAGGTAATAATTAAGAATAAATAATCAATAAGCATGAGAGAGAATAATTTTTTAAATAATCTTTTCCTTTTTTGTGAATATATTTTTCTGAAATAAAAAATATATTTGAAACATTCTTCAAATTTTCTATATGAATCATATTAAAAGTCAATTTTTCTCAAATTAGTTACTGAGAGCCTTGTTGTTAAAATTAATATTGATATTAATATTTATTATTTGTTCCTAACCCAAAAGTCAAAGTAAAGCTGAAAATTTCAGAAAAACCCGCAATTTTCCAGCATGACTCTGAGAAAGTGTAGTCATAAAAAATAATAAATTGTATAAACAATTATGTTTGTTAACTTGCATTAATTATCATCCCACTAAGTAAAAAGTGGACAAAAAGTTCAAACTTTCAGAACAAACCGCAACTATCTTGCATTACTATAGAAGAAGATAATTATAAATAATAATAATTTGTTTAAACAATTTTGTTTGTTAAATTGCAATCATTATTACCTTTTTCTAAGTGAAAGATTGACAAAAAGTGGACAATTTAAGAAAAAACCGCAACTATCTAGCATTACTATAGAAGAAGATAGTTATAAATAATCATTTGTTTAAACAATCATCTTTGATTACCTTTATTAATTAATACCTTGCTCTAAGTGAAAAGTGGACCAAAAGTTGAATATTTCAGAAAAAACCGCCACATTCTAGCATTATTCAAAAAGAATATTGTTATAAATAATATTAATAATAAATGCTTTAAACAATTAGTTCTGTTAAATTAAATTAATTGTTGTTTTGCTCGAACTAAAAAGTTGAAAAAAGTTGAAAAAATTGGAAAAAGCCGCGACTTTCTAGCATTATTCAAACCGAACATTATTGAATATAATAACAAATTGTTTAAACAATTATGTTTGCTACCTTGAAATCATTATTACTCCACTCTTATTGAAAAGTGGACAAAAGTGGAAAATATTATGAAAAACTGCAAATTTCTAGCATTATTCTAAGAGAATATTGTTATAAATAATAATAATAATAATAATAAATAGTTTCAAGAATTATTTCTATTAAATTCAATTGATTGTTGCTTTGCTCGAACTGAGAAGTTGAAAAAAAGTTGATAAATTCGAAAAAAGCCGCGTCTTTTTCTCTCTATTCTAAAAGAAAAATGCTATAAAAAAAGACAATTTGTTTAAAGAATTTATTTGAACATCGAATTATTAATGAAAATTAATAATTTTTGTATTAGAAACAATGTATTAAAAAAAAAATACAACAGAATAATAATTAGCGTCAAAAACTCGCGAAACCCAAATAAAAAATGTCTCAATGCAAGTTTTTTTTCTAAAATGAGCATAGTAGTTTTTTTAAAACTATTGCTCTCATAATGAAAGTGTTGTACTTTTATTGTTTTTTTTTTGCATTGGGATATATTTTTTAAAATTATTATTACTTCAAATTTAAACAATAATTAAAAAAAATACATTGAACATCCAAAAAGCAATTTTATTTATCAAAATATTTCATTATTATATTTTTAATGAATAAATATTATTTAATCAATAACAATATCTTTAATTGTTTAAATTCAATAATTTCCCAGTATCAGGAATTTTGCAGTATGCGTATCGGATATTTTATAATTCGCCAATTTTCTGTCGGTATAATTTTATTATTGGGGAATTTTCAAATTCTATAATATTATAAAATGTCGAGAATTTTTCTAGTCAGAATTTTTATATTTCGTTAAGTTTATATTTTTGGGAATTTTATAATTTTAATATTTTCTTTTTTGGGATTTTTACAGTGTTGAGATATTAATTTTTCTCGATTTTTTATTCGTCCCGTTATTATACCGAAAATGCGACTTTTAACATTTTTAAATTTTCACTTGTACAATTTTTTCTATCTCATCTTATTCTATACAAGAAATTCTTTTTTATTATTATTTATAAGTTTTTCAACTATAAAACATTTTGGAAATATTACTTACTACATATTGCGAATAAATATAAAAAATAAGGTACCACAGACCTTCTTTTAATAAGATATTATCGATTTTTAAATTTTTTGAAAAAACTATTTTTTAATTGTAGGAAAATGATTGCTCTTTTTTCAAATAGTAGAAATTTTTGTGAGTAAGTCAAGTAATATTTTCTGAAAATTTCATAATTTAAGAAAATGTAAATGTAAATTTCCTGCATTACACAAACTGGGACAGTAAAAACTGTAGAAATGACAAATTTAAAACTTTAAGAAGACAAATTTTCGTGCATTTAAAAATGAAATTTGCAATGTTATAGTGTTGTTTTTTGTTACCAGAGTTTGAAAAATAAAAATGAGGAAACTTCGTTTTTAAAATCACTATGCTTGAATCTTTTGTTTTAATTTGACTGTCTTCGAAAACAGCTGAAATTGAAGGTAATAGATGTTGGCATGTAGATTATCAATCAAAATTTTTCTTTATTATTATTTGGTTATCACTGGGCAAAAAACTAGAAAAATGAGAGAATGTTAGAAAAAAAAACAATGAAAATTTTTTTCGGTTTCTTTAAAACCATTCCAGGCAGTAATGTATTGTTAAAATACAATCGTTAAAATACAATGTATTCATTTATTTATTATTCATTTTGCAATGCTTTAATTCAATTTTCCAAATTTCAATCAATTTTTGCAATGTATTGTTGCTCATTTTCAAGTGCAATTTAAGAGTTTCAAATTTTTTAATTTTTTGAGTATTAATGTGTATTAAAGTCTTTCTAATTAAGAGTACATAGTTTTTAAATATATATTTTGAATTTACTTGACTCTACCCACAAGCTTAGTTGTTAAATTTAAATTGATGAGAACATCATTGAAGTTTCAACATTATTAATTCTTACTAAATAATGTACCAAGCAAGAAAATTTTTCTTAATATAGGTCATCTTAAATGAGCGCGCGTGCGCAGCTTTAAATGAGAGGTCGAAATAAATAGAGAGTGGGCTATTGGGTGTAGTTTTTTTTTTTGGTTTTTAGTTTTGTTTTTCGCCTCTCCTGTTAAGCGATATCACTTACAAGAATCAGTGACTACAATTTGCCAAACATAAATAAAGAGCTGTTTCTAATATCTCTCTGAGGATGGGAATTATTGACGTCGTTTGATTGCTTGAATATCTGGAGTCTTTTGACTTCGTTTCTTTGTGGGAAATTGAAATTTCCGAAAGTCATGAAGTTCCCGCTCTTCTAGCGGGTGCATTAGCTCTACTCTATCAGCTCCCTTGCTTTCTGAGAGTATTTTAACTCGATGGAGCTTTCCAAGATATAAAGCATATATTCCATGATACTTATTAAACCTGTCCTTATCAACATCTAATATTCCAAGGATGTAGAAATCGGGCAATGATATTATTACACGATATTTTTTGTTTGCTTGTGTTGGGGTTAACGTATCCTCGCCTTCTTTCTTCATGTATAAGCCGGAAGGAAGAGTGGAGTCCGTGTACACTAACCCCACGTCTGGATTGGTACGCAAATGTGGTATGACAGAAGGATAAGGCCCGATATGAAGAGGACGGCCACTATGAGGTACGACAGAAATAATATGTCCGAGAGATGTAGAATGTCCGCGAGAAGTAGAATGTCCGACAGAAGCAGAATGTCCGACAGAAGTAGAATGCCCGAGAGAAGTAGAATGACCGAGAGAAGTAGAATGTCCAAGAGAAGTAGAATGTCCGAGAGAAGTAGAATGTCCGAGAGAAGTAGAATGTCCGAGAGAAGTAGAATGTCCGCGAGAAGTAGAATATCCGACAGAAGTAGAATCTCCGACAGAAGTAGAATGTCCGGCAGAAGTAGGATCCCCGACCAACAGAGGTGCACCAGGATAATTAGGATTACTGTCAAACTGTGAACTTAATTCTGCAAGTAGAAATAGAAACAAATGAATTTTAATTTTTTCACATCCCTATTATATAGTTTTGCTAAATCACTGATAAATATTAGTCAAAGTAGACGCCGCGAGACAACAAAAAAGGGTTTCGTATCCTATTAGGATGTTAATTAAGTTGTTCAAATCTCCCCCTCCTATACCTTTCCTCTCCACTTCCTCTCACACCCTTTACTGCCCCTCCTCATTCTTCTCCTAACTTCCTTCTCTCACTACCTCTACTTCCCTCACTTCCACTCCCGGGAAGAATTACGAAGATCGAATCTATATTTCTCCTCTCTTCACTTCCTCTCACTTTCCATACTTGCCTACCCCTCAATTCCTATGAAACCTAATTCTCTTTGCTGTCCCTAATTTTCCCTCCAATACTTTAACTCCCGGGAAAAAGTGCGAGGCATGGACCCTACATTCCCTCTGCTCAATTCGTCTCACTTCCTTTTCCGTCACTCTCACTACTTTATTCCCCCTCATTTGCTCACTCCTAACTTCCCACTTACTTTCCTCTGTCACTCCACTACATCCCCTTCCCTCACTTCCGCTCGCTTCTACTTCCTGGAAAAAAGTACGATGGACGGACCCATACTTCTCCCTCTCTCCTCTCTCCTCTCTTCACTTCTCCACTCCATATCCTCTACTTTGCTACACTTTTCCTTATTTACATCCGATCACTTACTCTAACTTGCCCTACTTCGTCTTCTTCCCTCTCTACCCTAAATCATACTCCTCTACCTCTACTCTCACGACTTGATTTACTTCTCCTTTCCTTACTTATCCTACTTTCCCTACTTCCACTCCCCTCACTTGTTCACCCTTTACATCCCCCCTTCAGCTCCCCCCTCACTTTCCCTCTGCCACTCCACTACTTCCCCTTTGCAGGGTGCACAGCCTTCCCCTTTTTTCGTAGTTTCCCCTTTTTTCCCTATTCTCAAAAAACTTCCCCTTTTTCCCCTTTTCTCTTTAAAAATACGATATTTAAAAATACAATATTTGAATTACGTGGACAATTTTTTGGTGGAAAATTAATTTTTTGTAATTGAAAATTGAACTATTTTATTTGTGGTTGAAAATTGATCTTTTTTACTACAAAATTCAACTCTTTGGTTAAAAATTCATTTATTTTGTTTAAAATCGTCTTTTTTCGTAGAAAATTAATTTTTTAAATTGAAATTTCCACTATTTCAGTTAAAGATTCATCACTTTAGTTGAAAATTCATCATTTTTTTTTGGTGAAAAATCAATTTTTTCAACAGAAAATTTACCTGTTCCATTTTTGGTTGAAAATTCATCTTTTTTAGTTGAAAATGTACCTACTTTCTTGAAAAATCATTTTTTTTGCTGAAAGTCTTTTTTGTTAAAAAATTAATCTTTTTGGTTTAAAATTCAACTATTCCAGTTGAAAAGTCATCAGTTTTGTGGAAAATTGATTTTTTTTCAATGAAAATTTAACTATTCCATTTTTTGTCGAAAATTGATCTTTTTAAGTGCAAAATTCAACTGTTTGATTGAAAAGTTGTCTTTTTCAGTTGAAAATTCAACTATTTCGTTGAAAATTCATTTATTTTCTTAAAAGTCGTATTTTTTAGTAAATTTTGTTTGTTTTTTGGTTAAGAATTCAACTACTCTAGTTAAAGATTGATAATTTTAGTTGCAAATTTTATTTTTTTTTTTAAATTCAACGATTCCAGTTGAAGATTCATTTTAGTTAAAAATTTATCAGTTTGGTGGAAAATTAATTTTTTCAACTGATAATTTAACCATTACATTTTTGGTTGAAAATTATTATTTTTTTAGTTGAAAATGTAACTACTTTATTGAAAAGTTATTTATTTTGTTGAAAATCTTTTTTGTTTAAAAATTAATCTTTTTGGTTTAATATTCAACTATTCCAGTTGACAATTCATCAGTTTTGTTGAACATTTATTTCTTCCAATGCAAATTTAACCATTCCATTTTTTGTTGAAAATAATTGATCTTTTTAAGTTCAAAATTCAACTGTTTGATTGAAAATTTGTTTTTTTCAGTTGAAAATTGCACTATTTCGTTAGAAATTCATTTATTTTCTTGAAAGTCGTATTTTTTGGTAAATTTTGTTTGTTTTTTGGTTGAAAATTCAACTACTCTAGGTAAAGATTGATAATTTTAGTTGAAAATTATTATTTTTGTTGTTGTTATAATTCAACGATTCCAGTTGAAGATTCATTTTAGTTAAAAATCTATCAGTTTGGTGAAAAATCAATTTTTTCATTTGATAATTTAACTATTCCATTTTTGGCTAAAAATTAATCATTTTTATTTGAAAATGTAACTACTTTCTTGAAAAGTCATTTATTTTGTTGAAAGTCTTTTTTGTTAAAAAATTAATCTTTTTGGTTTAAAATTCAATAAATCCAAAATTCAACAAACGGACAATTTATTTTTTCCAATGATAATTAAACCATGCCATTTTTTGTTGGAAAATGATCTTTTTAAGTTAAAAATTCAACTGTTTGATTAAAAATTTGTCTTTTTCAATTAAAAATTCAACTAAAAATTGAAAATTCATTTATTTTCTTGAAAGTCGTTTTTTTGGTAAATTTTGTTTGTGAAAATTCAACTACTCTAGTTAAAAATTGATAATTTTAGTTGAAAATTATTTTGTTGTTGTTCAAAATTCAACGATTCCAGTTGAAGATTCATCATTTTAGTTGCAAATTTATCAGTTTGGTGGAAAATTGATTTTTTCAACTGATAATTTAACTATTCCATTTTTGGTTGAAAATTAATGTTTTTTAGTTGAGAGTGTAACTACTTTCTTGAAAATTCATTTTTTTGTTGAAAGTCTTTTTTTTAGAAAATTAATGTTTTTGGTTTAAAATTCAACGATTCCAGTTGAAGATTCATCATTTTGGTTGAAAATTTATCAGTTTGGTGGAAAATTAAATTTTTTCAACTGCTAAATAATATAACTATTCCATTTTTGGTTGAAAACTGATATTTTTTATATCACTCTGAATGGATTTCCAACAACCTAAGTATATCCAATTTTTTAAAATAAATTGTTGAATGGCAGAAATCATTGAGAAATCATTGAAAATTATTTAAAAATATAACATTTCTTATAAAAAGGTTGTTTGTTCTTTTCGACACGTAAAAATAAATGTTTAATCTTTCCCCTTTTTCGTGAGAAAATTACCCTATTTCACCTTTTTTGAGCTCCTTTTGCGCTGTGATCCCTGCCTTTGCTTACTATCCATACTTCGCCACACTTCTGCTTCTGATCTCTACACTTCCTCTCACTTCCACTCCCGGGAAGAAAGTACGTCTCCTCACTTTATCTACTTCCCCTACTTCTCCTTCCCTTGCTTGTCCTATCCTCACTCTCCCTACTACCCTCATTTCTTCGCTTTCGCTTCCGCTTTTTCCCTTCCTTTACTTCCACTCGTAAGAAAAAAGTACAACGGACGGACACCAACTTCTCCTCAATTCTCCTACTTCATCTCCCTTACCCTATTCTCACTCCCCCTACTTCACCCACTTTCTCTACTTCCCCCACGCATCCCCTCGGGAAAAAAGTACAACTGACGCACCCCCACTACTCCTCTCCTCACTTCCCCTACTCACCCTACTTCAATCTCCTCTAACTCCCCTTACTTCTCCCTCGCTCCCCTAATTCGCCCCCCTCTCCATCACTCCTGGAGCAGAGAAAGTCAGACGGACGCCTGACCGAAGTTATAAGGGTAAATACCACGGTCGTATACACAGGTCTGAGGGCTCTCGTGGTGGGGGAAGTTCCCTAATGTAAGCCAGAAAGTTTCGCAAACTTACCACTGAATGTAGCGGCGTATGTGTTGAGTAGTGTAGGATTTGAATTTGAAAAGATAAACAAAAAACGTTTTCAAACATTTCCTAACCTCAGAGTCTCAACTGGTGTCAAGAATATTTGGTGAAGTATTAATTTTGGAATTTTGATTACTGTAACAATTTTACCGGTTAACTTAATTTGATATCGATTTTGAAAAATCAGTTTCATGCAATTTACTTTAAATCATATCATTTTTAGCATCAATATGTGTTTATTATTTTCATTAATTAAAAATGCATCCACATTATTCAAATTATTGAATACATCTGGATTAAATGGACTTCTTGAAATAAAAATTTCAAATTAATCCGCCACTTTCTCTACTCTACTATTACGCCACTACCGGAAGTGGCAACTTTCTGAAATAATCGGAAGCTTCAATAAGGGAACTTCCCCCCACCACGAGAGCCCCCGGACCTGTGTATACGACCGTGGT
>CAKNWT010224230.1:2664-13204 GCA_932066315.1 Andricus coriarius
TTTATTTATTAAAAATACAATAATAAAACATTTTTACGAAGA
The DNA here is from genome assembly GCA_932066315.1 of Andricus coriarius. Taxonomy (NCBI): domain Eukaryota; kingdom Metazoa; phylum Arthropoda; class Insecta; order Hymenoptera; family Cynipidae; genus Andricus; species Andricus coriarius. The sequence continues at coordinate 2,707 of CAKNWT010224230.1, forward strand.
AACTTTTTTTAATGTTTAAAGTGTTTTAAAATTTTGTTTTGAATTTAAGATAACAATAATTTCATAAAAATTGTCTAACAAAATTATTGTAACACATGCGCCTCAAACGAAAAAAAAAAAAATTTCCCAACATGTTCTCTGCACCTAATAACATTTTCCAAACAAACTTTGCAGGATTCAATTGAATTGACTGATCTCTTCTACAGAGTCATGAGTCCCTCCGACCCAAAAATTGCAACTGCAAGCTTGTATTTGGGGCGTAAAAAAATACCTACTACTCCCCGAAGAAGTAGAAAAGTTATTACTACCAATTTTTTCAGAAGAAGCCGTAACAATGACTTCGTCGGGGACATCGGATGTGGAAGATATTGAAGAAATGGAAGGCGACGAAGCCGAGCAAAACTTGAAAAGACTTCTCGAAACGTATCAGTTATATATTAGTTATATATTAGACGAACTCGAAATAACCGACGAAGAAGAGTTTGACGAGGACGGAGATAAGTAATGAGAGGCAAGGGGACTAATTTAAAAAAGCACCATGATTTGTGAGGCAAGGGGACTTCTATTAATTAAGCACCCCGAAAAAGGGGTCTAAAATGCACTGCAACCTCCACGTGGTAGACCTTGGATACTACAACTTTTGTAGGCTAAGTGCAGGCGTTCAAAGAAAAAAGTAAATGTGTCAAATGTAAGTTTCTCAAATACTCCTTACCATAATTCATGCGAAGAAATAAAAAAAATTTGATTTTTGTTCCCATATTAGACTCGCGATTTTGAATTTGTAACTTTCGACGTCAAATTCGAAATCAGTGACCCGACGTGGTTTAACCACTTTCTGAGTCATATAGAACCAACGGCAGATAATCGAGTATTACTAATCCTGGATGGACACTCAACGCACACCAAGAACTTAAAGTTACTCTTGGCTGCTCGAAAAAATTACGTATACATTTTATGTATTACGCTTCACACATCCCACAAATTACAACAGCTAGATCGTTCTATTATAAAACTACTTAGTTCTTATCACGCAGAAGCGTGTCTACAATGGTTGCGAGCGCCTGCAGGTCAGATTATCACACTTAATAACCTTCCACCGACCTTCTGAGACAGCTTTTTGAAGGCTGCATACTCCAAAACGCTATCAGTGGATTTAAAGCATTCGGAAGATATCTACTGAACAGTGACATTTTCACAGAATATGAATTCAGCCCTTTGTCTACGACAGAAATTGAAATCGTCAATGATGAACTTCAAAGCAGCAACAATGTTGAACCACTTGAAAAATCGAATGAAGTTGAAGAACGTCCATAGGAGTCACAATCACAACACTGAAGAAAATGAATTAATCTTTTGCAATGACAACTCAGGGTGCCAGAAAATGGTACGGCAAATGGATGTGGAAATCAAACAGATTAAATTGGAGGTGCAGCAGCTTCAAACCCTCTTAAAGAATAATATCGTATCCTCGTCAGCTGAAACAATTGAAAAGGAATCAAGTTGGGCAACGAATCCGACTTTGGTGTTAGAAGAAAGTGCAAAGAATGTTAAACCACTGCAAGGAACGACGGCATCTCTTAATGCTATAATACGAATTTCAAAAGCATCTTACATCGCGAACAGAAAAAAAAACCTTCTAAGAATCGTGGAGAAACAGTACCTCAAAGCTCTGCAAGCAAAGAAATTCTCTGCCCTCAATGTAAAAGTTGAAAAAAAATCTCTCGAAAACAACCTAAAATTAAAGTAAAACTCGACACAGCATTCGAAGTGAAAGGAAAAGCTCTGAAGGTACAAAAGGTGTCAAAGCAGCCAAGAAAATTAGCAAAAATAACTGTGCTGCTAACAACGATGCTGAAAAAGAAAATGAAGATGCCCTGTGTACGGTTTGCACGAGCTCTTAAAGCCAGTCGCTTCTACGAGAGAAATGGATTCAATGTCAAATTTGCGAAGAATGGTCCCACGAGAAATGTGTTTCTCTATCAGAAAAAAACACTTTGATAATTGCGTGGAATCCTGCGTTGATTATATCACAACAGATAAACGCATCTAGTCCAGATTAGTATATTAGCTAAAAATATTAACATAAATTACTTAGATTTACAGCGTATTCTAAACATTTCCAAAAAGATTAAAATAATTTGTTTATACGTACTAATGTATACCAGTTAAGTTTAAAACAATCACAGCAGATTTAAATATAAGTTGTTATTATGTGTTCAATTATACTTAAAAAAGTTCTTTAAAATAATAATTGAATATGAATGATTGAGAACTTATTATTGTTAAGGTTTATTTTAGGCTATAAAATCATTCACAAACTTACAAAAATACATCAAATTTAGGTATAAATTACACATTTTTCATCGACATACAATCCAGTATATTTTTCTAGTTTATTTACACAATTTAGTATGTCTTGCATTACTTAGTGAATGTTTTTCTATAAAAAGGCTTTCATTAAGTAATAATTAAATCTTAATTTAAGTCAATACTGAATTTGAAAGTTTACATACCTATATTAAAATTTTAATTTTAAACAAAACATAGAATAGAAACCAACTAGGGAAAAACTAAGATTTATCAAGATTTATATTTAATTATGAATTAACTGAAGATTAAAGAAAAAATTCTTAACGCAGATTGCCTTTTTATGGAGAAAATTTTTGGAGTTTACGAAATGATTTCTAAACAATTGAAACTCCGATTGATTTCGTTGTTTTGCCTCAAAATTTGGTTTTACTCCAAGTTAATTTTTAGATCCAATAAATAGAGAAAAAAATCAATACAGTCGAACTCCAAAGATACGAGAATCTTGGGAATCGGGAACTCTAAAGATACGAGCGTGAAAGGGGCTCCCCCACTCTTGCGACGTTTAGATTTCGGGGGTAATGCGTGAGAACGCACCAGGCCTACTAACCGCATGCGCGCGTATTCAATTCGCAGTGAACAAACGTCGAGAAGTCGACGTTTATTCGCGCGCGCCTCTCTCTCGAATAGGGGGGGGGTACAGGGGGGGGGGGATCCCGCTCGCACCTTTGGAGTCGGGAGGCTCGTATCTGTGGAGTGCTCGTACCTTTAGAGCTCGAATCTCTGGAGTTCGAGTGTAATTGTTTTCGTCTAAACTGTGAAGAATCTTTTTCCTCATTTATTTATTGTTTTGGTTGGAAAATCAACTTGAAGTATAGAACAATTTTGAGGCAAGCAAATAAATCAATAAGAGTTTTAATTGTTCAGAAATCATTTTTTAAACTCCGACATGATGCTCCATGAGAAGGCATCCTTGCAATTCTAAATCCTCACATATTTTTTTAGTTACTGAAAACGCAAATTTAAAAAAACTGGTTCTACACTTTTTCGTTCTTGAATTGCTTCTTAAATTCAATTTAAATATTTCCCTTCCCTGCCAATATTTCTTAATTTAGGATGACAAGAAAATATGAACTTAATTCAATAAATAGGATTCCGAATGCTATTGATCAATGCCTGCTTTGAATTTTCGCCCCTTTGGTACCTGTCGGTAAACAAGATATCTGTCACAGGCAATTGCAGATATTTACACGCTGAATAGAATTTTCAAGGAGTAAGAGGTTATAACTAGGTTTTGTGACATAATTTACTTTACTGATAAATGACATTTCATTCAAAGCCCGGTACCGAACCCCACTCTCTCCTACACGTTTGTGCGCATGCTCATTATTTCATGGTTGGTTTAAATATTTGGTTATTTATTATTTTCTAACCTTTAAGAAAGTATCAAAGACGTATGGAGAATTAATGAAAGTACGCTTATTATAAAGTAATATGTTTTGGATTTAAGTCTATAGTATAATGAGCTAGACAGGTAGTTACGTAGATTTATTTTTAAGAATTTTTGATTTATTTAATGATTCATTTAATTTTTGATCATTTTATCATTTTGTGATCATTGAAGTGTACGTGCTATTCCACCAAACATCCAACCTGAAATTCAGTTCCCATATTTCTTTAACTTCTTTACAAATATGATTCTTAATCTCTGAAATTTGTATTTTTGTTCTTTTTTAAGTGGTAAAGAAAGCTGAGATGGCTTTCTGGGCCTATAGATGCACAATAGGGAAAACTTGGTGTTTAAAACCTAGGAGTACTTACTGGTTATATATAAGAATAATCAGACCCATAGCAGCATATGCATTAACGATCTGGTTGCCAAGGACTGAACTAATCAGTACTATAAATGAACTGAGAAGCCTCCAAAGGGTTTTCTGCTTGGCAATCGCTGTTGCTACGAAAACAAAACCAACAACACCTCTTGAGCCCATTCTGGACATCCCGCCGTTGTACCTTTTTGTAAGGAGGTTGCGGCAGCCAAGGTCTATAGACTCCTAAAGTGTGAATTTGACGGCTATATTGGCTATAGCATTGCTACTGACAGGGTTTCCCATGCCAGAAAGGCAGAGAGTGAACAATATCTACGTTCTGCAGCACGTGGTGGATAGAGAATTAGCGAAGAAGGGGTTGAGAGTGAACGCATTTTTCGTGGATCTCAAAGGCGTGTTTCCTTCGGTGGATAGGGGAAGGTTGTGGGAGGCGAAGGAGGACAGGGGAGTGGAGAGAGGCCTCATCGAGAGGGTAAGGGAGATATATGAAGAGACCAAAGAAAAGGTAAGCGGAGTGGAGGAGATTTCGGAGGGATTCTGGATGGATGAGGGTTAAGGCAAGGGTGTCCACTTAGCCCAATGCTTTTTGCGATTTTAATTGCGGATACGGAAAGTAAGCTGGAGGCCGGGGTGGTAGGAGGATTCAGGATAGGAGGGATTAGAATTTGGTCACTAGCGTATGCAGATAACAGTGTTGCTGGCTAGAAGCGAGAAGGCCTTAAAGGAGATGATAAAGAGGCTGAGAAGATACCTGGATAAGAGCAGGTTAGAGTTGAATGCGGGAAAGTCCAAGATTATGGTGTTCAGAAAAGGAGGTGGGAGGGATAAGGGAGGAGAGTGGAAGGGAGTGGCGGTGCAGGAGGTGAAGGATTTTGTGTACCTGGGCTTCGTGTTTCGGAGGAATTGGGGGGGGGGGGTGGATGGTCACATAAAAGAGAGAGTGAGGAGGGCAAATGTGGTGATGAGGCAGGTGTGGGGGTGTGAAAAGAAGTTATTCGCAGATGATTTTGAAAGGAGAATGAAATTGTTTGACTCACTAGTGATGAGTGTGCTATTGTTTGGAGTAGAGGTATGGGGTGGAAGGGAAGTGAAGAGGTAAATAGGACACAGGAGAAGTATGCAAAATGGACAATGGGGTTCGCAAGGAACACGCTTAATTATATTGTCAGGAGGGAGACTGGGAGAACGAGTGTAGGGATTCTAGCGGGGAGTCGGGCGTGTAAATATGAGGAGAAATTTTTGGCAGATTGGGGAAGTAAGCTGGTTAGGTAGTGTTGGTGGGAGAAGGAGAACAGGAGAGGGGGTGGGAGGATGGAGGCTGAAAGGAAAATTATTTCAGAATGAATGGATTACAGATGGATGAAGTGAGAAGGCTGCACGAGGAAGGAAGGAAGGTATATGAGTTGGTTAAGAAAAACGGCATGGAGAGAGAAGACAGCAGGGGAAAAGAGAATAAGAGAGTCAAGGTTTAACGGGAATTATGTGCGGATTATGCCAAGGGCTAGAGGGCAATATTTGTGTGAGAAAGGAGAGTACGGAAGTCAGGAGCTTATAGCGAGGATGAGATGTGGGTGCATGGAGGATTTTAGTAGGTTCTGGCTCTCTAGGGAAAAGAGGATGTATGCACTGTGTGGGAAGGGGTACGCAAAAGTGGAGCACTGGTTGGAGGAGTGCGTAGAGGCGGAAAGAAGTGAAATTAGCATGGAGGTATTGATGCAGGAAAGGGGGGACAAAAGGGCAGTAGCATGGGAGAAGGGAGTTTTGGGTAGGATGGAGAAGAAGAGAAGGAAGGATGAAGAGGAATGGAGAAGGGAAGATTGTAAATAGAAGAGGAATTAGATATAAGTAGTATGTAAATATTGTAATAGTAGATAAGCAGTAGGTAGTAGACGAGGAAGGCAAGGCGATAATAGCGTGGGATCCTAGAGTTAAGGTATGGAAGGATGTTAATTTTAAGGCTTAGTTTAAGGAAAATTGTGTAAAAAAAGGAAAGTGCAAGCAAGTCAATTTTTTAAGGCCAACAGACTGAAGAATAAACGTTTATAATACACCATGCTCCCAATTTTGTACATAAAAAATCATCGCAAGACTTGAAACATCGTATTAAATTAACTTATAACATCCTTATGTCATCAGTCACTTGACTTAGTCCGTGGCTATGATGAAAAACCGGGTTCACCCGAGAAAGTTTGAAAAAAAAATGGTAATAATCTTCTCTACAAATATGATTCTTGTTCTCTGAAATTGGTATTTTCGTCTTATTTTGGGTGTGAAATAATGAACAAAAGTACTTTAGATGGTTTTTAAAGATCCATTTAAAGAAAAGTCATAATCAAAATTTCACAACTTTTTGGCAAAGACCCATATAATAAGAAGGCATGAAGGGTTACATTACATAACTAGGCAACCCACATTTTTAGAGAAAATTAAGGTTTTGCATAAAAAGGCTTAAAAAATCAAATACACGTTTTGTTAAAAGAATTTTTTTGAAATCTCATTTTTAATATAGTAATAAAAAGATTAACAATTCAAAAGTTGATAACTGACTCTCTGGACTTGTCTCTTATCTTCTTATCCTTTTTTTTTTATTGCCTAACCAGACACCTCTTCAACGTGCAACTCGATTTTGTATACACCGTATAATTTCGAATGCAATTTTCCGCCTTTTTGAGCACCAAAGTATCAATCAAATTATCACCTAAAATCTTTAAACTTTTTTCTACAAAAAAAAAATCTTTTTAAACATTTTTTTCGCTCGATTTCTTGCCTTGCCATCAGAAACTCTACTTCTGCCAATTATTACCATTTCTTTATAAAAAATATATAATTTTCTTCTTTTTATAGACCTTTCAGCGAAAAATCGCCCATAAGAGTAAGATAATCTCACACTAAATCTTTATTTTCTTGGAACAAAATAGTTTTTTATTATTATTTAGCATCCCTATATCTCGGGAACAAGTTTTTATCTTTTTAATTGTAAATTGGGTTTTTAATTGATATCAAAAGACGATATGCAAAAACTATGAAATTCTAAACTCCAAATTTTTAAATGATTTACTCGGAATTGTTTAATTTTTTCTGATCAAAATCATTTTTTTCGAAATAATCAACTTACTATCTCGGGTGTTAGTATTTATTTTTCTTTAAAATGGAAATTGAACTTTTTATCGCGCTCCGCAGCCGAAACTGTCACAATTTGAGGTTTTTGTCACTTCGAGACTGTCCACTTCCACAATCTAACTCCCGAAACTGAATAACATTTTCCAATCACACATTTTTGGCCTCAATTCAAAAACACTTCAGGTCAGAAGTGGACTTTCGTTCCATATTTAAAAAGTGATTTCGATTTCACAGAATGTTTTTTCGCTCTCACATAAAATTCCGATTTTATTGGTTATTTAGTTCTATACTGCAACACTTCATATAATAAATTATTAAATTACTTAAGTTGTTTCAAAAATTTATTACACTCTTATTATTTAAAAAATGTGTATTACGGATTTTTAAATTGTTTATGTTCTTAGTATTAGGAATTAAAATTCCAGACACTTGACAATTATACACGATCGATTTAGACATAACTTCAATCCTTAGAATAAAAATGAAAATAAAAAATGGGTGATTCGGAAGAATAAATAGAGGAGCTTACCAGTTTCATCGCCAATAGCCCAGACTAGAATATCCACACAAGCAGAATTAGCCATCACGTTCATTTTGAATCTATTAACTGTTTTGCAATCCGTGTCCATATCCTCGCGTTCGCTTATATCATGTTGTTGTCGTGATTGCAGTTCTGTTTGTCCAGAGAGAAACAGACCCTTCATGAATTCTTGTACATCTCGGGTAAATGGAGCTGGCAAATCCCTTTGGCCTTGCAGCAGTTCACGTAGAAGTGCCACTATGACTAAGTTCATTGTTTCACTGAATGATTTATATGGAAAAATTTGTACTACGCCAGTGTTATATATCTGAAAGGAAAAAATCAAACTTCATGGACAAGGCGAGTACATTTTCACTAACGTAAGATCTTAATTTTTGTTGTCCTGCTGTTCCGAGTTTTCTGGAAAACGGAGAAAAAATCTACTCAAGGCCGAATTTCGTCACCAGGGCTACGACAGATCTATCATAGCCCGCGCCCTGGTGACAAATCGGATAACACGTCCACACTCCACACATGCAATGCGGGAGTTCCTGGTTTTATTCCGAGCTAAGACTAGACTTTTTCTCTTTTTTATAAAAAACATCAGGACAAAACACACTGATATTGAGTAGGTGCACTTTGTCCCTTGAAACAACTGCTGGCAAAAATTGAAATATTGTACCTAACTTTAGCAGTGGGCTTATGGTGAAATATGTAAAAATTATAATTTTCTTGTAATCAGTCAAGAATGAAAAAAAGACAAAATTACTAACAATAGTTGAAATTCTTCAGTCAATTTCACATGGATTTGCTTATGCATGAACATGCACACATATTTAATTATAATTTTTATTCTAACCATTTAAAAAGAACTTGCTACGTCACAAACAAGTTAATAATAATTCTTTATTTTCTTAATCCTTGTAATCCTTATTTACGTAAAATTAAAATTAAGCTACATTTTAGTGTTTTGCTCATATGTTGCCATGCAAATTTTAGGTACACAATTTCTGACTTCAGCGGCTCGTGCGCTGGCAGTCATTTCTGAATTCGTTTCAAGGCTTCACACATAGCCAATTACATCAATAGCGTTACATTATAAAAATACAAATTAAAAATAATTACCAGTTGTGCCTCCTCATCAAGAAATGCTAGCGTATCTTTTGTAAGGAGTTTCTTAGCCAAAGCCAGAACACTTTGCAGATGTACTACGCTGAATTGTAAATTAGACTTTCTATCGGGACATTCACTTTGCCGGACTTGTGGAAATTGATTAAAACTGGAGCCATACTTGTGAAAAAAGAAATTGCTTGGATCGTATGGCACTGAAGAATAAGATTGCAGTGAGGGTCGTTTGATCGTTGAATTATCGTAATCGCTGTTCGATAATGAAACTGAGGCACTGTCGGCGAGCAGGTGAAGATTTAAATTACCGCTTAGTGAACGTGGTATGATCGGCCGAAAATTAGAGAAACAATGCTTTTTTTTGTCTACTAAGATGCTTCGATCAGATATGGAAGCACCGACGGGTGGTTTCGGTCGTGGGAATAGGCGACATAGTAATGGAGGATCGACATACGTGAATCTTCCCATCGAGCGTGCTAGCCCAATCAGTATTGGTACAATACACTTGCATAAAGATACTGAAAAATTAAATTAAGATTTACAATAAAAACTACAATTCATAAACGCCATTTTAATTATCTTCAGTTTTTCCTTAGGATACGCGTGACTTATCAGAGATACGGCTGAAGACATATTCCCCAAAATAAACTTTTTCCCAGGTCATTTAAATTTTACGATTCATGCCTTTAAAAGTGAACAATACATTATTTGAAGTAGCGAAACAATAATTTCTAAACTGAAGTATCTAATGTTTGATATTAGGTGTATAACTTAATTTTCACCTATTATTCCAAACAAATATTTTATATTATGAAATATGTACATACCAGATCAATCTTCAAAATATTGTCCATTGTTTTCGATGACCATGCGCCTTGAACATCGTCCAGGGTTTGGAATCGCCTATCTGCTAAAGCGTGTTGCATTGACCAGAACAGGCGATAATCGGATGCGGCCAAATCTGGTCAATATGCCGCGTGCGGGAGAACTTCTCAGCTCAACTTTAAAATGGTTTACTGAGTCACGCGAGCAACATGAGGTCGAGCGTTGTCATGGAACAGCATAACTTTTCGGCTTCCTTGCCCAGTAAATGGCCTTGGGATATGAAAGGTGTACTCTATTATGAGCTTTTGGAAACAGGTCAATAAGTTACTGCAGAACGCTACAGCCGACAATTAAACAAATTGAACGAGGTACTTGATGAGAAAAGGCCATTTACTGGGCAAGGAAGCCGAAAAGTTATGCTGCTCCATGACAACGCTCGACCTCATGTTGCTCGCGCGACCCAGCAAACCATTTTAAACGTAGGCTGGGAAGTTCTCTCGCACGCGGCATATTCACCAGACTTGGCCCCATCCGAGTGTCACCTGTTCCGGTTAATGCAGCACCCTTTGGCAGATAGGCAATTCTAAACTCTGGACGACGTTCGAAAATTCGTCGATGACTTCATCGGCTCAAAGACTCCAAGTTTCTTTCGCGATGGCATCCGTAAGTTACCTAATACGTGGCGCAAGGTCATCGAAAATAATGGACAATATTTACATGATTGATCTGGTATTTATATATTTTATAACATAAAATACTTTTTTGAAAAAAA
>CAKNWT010224240.1:0-11132 GCA_932066315.1 Andricus coriarius
TAAAACGGTTTTTTTTTTGCAGAGAATTGTCTGCCGCAGAGTAATGCAGAGCATCTGCATTTTTGCTGAAGTGCTTCAATTTAAACAGTAAAGCAGAGACTTTTACAGAGTATTTGCAAACATCCTTTGCAGAAAACTCGCTGAGAAATGCATGAGAATGCAGAACATTTTTTGAAGAAGAGTAATGCAGAGTTCTTCTGCATTTATGCTAAAGTGTTTCAATTTAAGCAGTAATGCAGGAGACGTTTGCAGAGTGCTTGCAGAGCTATTGCAGGGGTATTATGAAGTAATTTGCAGAGAATTTGCAGCGAATTTTTTCCACCAGGGATGGCAAAAGATTCTTGCTCAAGGATTTCCTATTCTACGTCGTAGACATAATATGTCATTATAGAACAAATTATGTCATGTAACAAACTATTTTATTATCTACTCATAGTTTATATAAAGATTCTCGAAAAATAAATTGTTGTTGATGCAACGTTATTTCTATCGAGGATTCAATTATAGCGAGAAAATTCCAGTAAATTGAATATTAATGACACAATTTTTTGTATTTACTTAAAATTCTTTAAATTTAGCAGATTTTTAACCCTAAGGTCCCTTTTCTCGAGGCACATCACATACGATTTTTTACATTCTGATCATAATGAGAAGGTATTGATTTTTTGTGAAAAATGACTTTCGTGGATTCCATCAAATGTCGACGTTTTGAGGCCCCCTAGGCCCCTACGACAGAAAAAATAGTTGTTACGTCGGCGGCTGTCTGTTGGTCGTCTGTATACTTTTTAAAAACCCTATAAGATTATCAAAACAACCTTTTAAAGTTTTTTGAAAAGTCCAAAATTCAAATTTTGATCGCACAAAAAATAATAAAAAATCAAGAATTCCATTTTGCGGTCAAACTATGCAAGGTAAGGAAAAAATTAATTAACAAAAATTGTTAACCCAAAAAGGAGCTAAAAATTTGTTGTGAATCATTTTTTGATAGGATGCCTAGTTTCTGTTTTATTCGTAAAAAACAACATTAAATATTAAAAAATTTAATTTTTGGACAAACGACGTCATGTGCTATGAAAAATATGAATGACAAAAGTTGGTCTTTCGAAAAAGATTGAAAACTCATCTAAATTTTTCATTAAGAATTTTTTCATATGACGCGTAGTTTTAGTTTTAATCGTAAAAGATAATATTCAAAGTAAAAAAATTAAATTTTTTGAAAAGCGACACAGGGTACGACAAAAAATTAATCGACAAAAGTTGATCACCCAAGAAGGATCTACAAATTTGTTATTAGTAATTTTTAGATAGGACGAGTGGACTTTCTTTTAATCTTAAAAAATAAGATTAAAAATAAAAAAATTAAATTTTAAGAAGAACAACACAAGAGACGAAACAAATGAAGAAAAAAAAGTTGTTCAACCAAGAAATATCTTCAAATATGTCATAAACTCTCGTTATAAAAACATATTAAAAATAAAAAATTAACTTTTTAGAAAAAAGGACACAAGCTACAATAACATTTTATTTCATAAAAATTTTCGCCTAAATTATATCTACAAATTTTATTAGAACCACCTTACGCGATGATGCGTATTTTTAGTTTAAATCGTGAAAAATAACATTAAAAATAAATTAAATTTATGGAAAAACGATACAAGTTGCGATTAAGTGTTTAATAGCAATTTTTTTTTAATAGGATAAGCTTTTTTTAAATTATAAGAACAAGAAAATGAAAATACGTATGTTTCAATGCCAATGCATATTATGAATGGTAATAATATAAATGTATTCAAACGATACATTTTCCAGGGTAGCTGAGAATAAAATTTAATGCAAAATAACAAAAAAATACTAAAGTAATCATGAAAAATAAAATGTATACATTATTTTGCAATACCTGAATAAGCAGCCCCAGACCGAGGTACAGAAATAAATACAATATACATTTGATATAATAAAGTTGAACATAATGTAGAAAAATTCGCATTTCGACAAAATCGAGTTCGAAGTACGAGACACACGATGAGAATGTGCCCGCGCGGCGGAGAGATTTTTTAATATTTGAAAAACCTAAAAATATAATTTAAAAGGTATTTCCAGATAAACTATTTATCAACAAATGATAGAAATCAGCATTAGTTATAGATACCTGATAGCCTGTTGTAAACAAAATTTAATTTACTACAGAACAAAGAGAATCGGGTGAATCAGTCATACAAAATGGATTGCTAAACGAACAAATTTTAGAGACAGTTCGCTCAGGCAAATATTTAATAGAATTACATATTTCATATAATACACTGAAAAAAATGGTCTAGCTGGGACGGCTAAACCATTTTTTTCAGTGAAGCAACACATATATTAGAGCTTTGTACCACAAATACAAATAAGTTGTTTTTACCATATTTCAGTAAGTTAATTTCGTACTCTTTATGATTGAATTAAACGTATTATATTATAAATATACTCGTAATTATTTAACCAACGATCGTATGGTTAAATCAGCATCACCATTTCTATATCAAGGTATAATTTAATTTGACTATTTGAATTTGATTCGAATATTCAATAAAGTTCCATTTACCACGTGTTTGGACATAGTTATCATTAACACATAAATGGGTATTAAATTATTTTACTTGTACATCAAAATTTTATTTTTTAAAGTTTAAAAGATAGAAAAATGTAAAATTTATGTGCGTGAGAAAAATTCAAGATCTTTAATGCAATATTTTTTTTAATTAAGCCAAACGTATACAATCGTATTTTAATTTATATTTGGCATTAGCACAAGTTGCTTTATTCCTAACTTACAGTGAAAATGGTATTTTTGCTATAAATGAAAAATAATCAATTTTGTACATCTTGATCCTGCGAAAAAAAATCACTTAAATTTTAAGTGACTATTCTATGACTTCTGCATAAGGAAAAATGGATAGTCAAACTTGAGTGTCAACATTTAGATTGTCAGTTTGATCTTCTAGATAGTACCATGTACGAACCACAATTTTTGCAGACCTAAATTGTATAGTATCTTTCAATATCTGCAGGAGTTTTACACTCACTATCAGGATAATCAAATCGACACTCCAGAGTGCCAATCAGCATGGGCTGCGTCACGATTACCGAACGCCGAGCGAACACATCCGACACTCGAAAGGCATTTTAGGAGCGACTGACGTTCGACGTCATGTTTGTTGTGTTACACAAAATTTCTAATTAGTAGTTTAAACCACTTGTTGATATTTCGAATATGTGTGGAGAGTGGATAAAATGTGGAGAACATGGTAGAGAGTGGGTTACGTAATTTTTATTTTAAACGTGAAATTCGATACTTCTGAGGGACGAAGGACAAAGACGTCACTCATGAATCAATGGGTATTCTCAATATTATTGACGGAAAACGTGCTCGAAATCTCATAGTTCGTTGATAAAGAAACAGGACTTGCGAGATTTGTAATACGCATTTATATTCTTTTCTGAATTTTCCAGTATTAAAAAGGTTTCAATTTAGTGCCCTTTTCTTAGCGTCTCGTGCTCATAATAATAACACGGAGAAAAATGGCTAGTCAGCCTGAACATCCAGAGTGTCAAACTGACTATATTTGAGCTTTAACTATGAGACAGCCCCCTAGATGGCGTAGTGTGCCATCCGTGGAGTGTTAAAATTTGACTGCTAGCTTCACTATCCCAGAGTGTAAAGTTGACGATCCTAGAATTTAAACCTGATTATCTCAGGAATTTTAGCTTGATTATCTCGAAGTATTAACTCAATCATATCGGAGGGTAAACTTTATTATCTGTTGTCCTTCTCCTATCTACATAATATATATTCATGAGAGTGAAAGAGAGAGAGAGACGGAAATTTAAATTAATAAATGAAACCGCAAAACATGAAAACTGATATAACATCTATCAAGTTTGAAAGCGCACCTTTATTATTTTTGAAGAGTAAGATGCCTGAGGCATGATTGCATGTGCACACAAACTTTGACAACATATTACTTTGAGCACGAGAAGCTAAGGAAACGGCATCACTGCACTGAATTGGAAATTTTTTAACACTGGAAAATTACAACAAAAAAACAATATAAATGCGTATTACCAATCTCGCAAGTCTTGTTTCTTTATCAACGAATTACGAAATTTTGAGCACGTTTCCGGTCGAAAATGTTGAGAATACCCATTGATTCATGACTGACGTATTTTTCTTTAGTCCCTCAGCAGTACAGATTCGACGTTAAAAATAAAAATTACAGTCAGTCGTGCCGAAAATGCGTTTCGGGTGTCAGGTATGTTCTCTCGGCGTTCGGTAGAGGTCGTGACGCAACCACTTCTAATTGACATTCTGGAGTGTCTATTTGACTATCCTCATAGTGAGTCTAAATCACCGGTGGATATTCAAACAGACTATAAAATTATAGTCTGACTATGAAGAAAAAATTGTGGATGGTGATTGGTACTATCTAGAAGAACAAACTGACCATCTAAATTTTGACTATCCATTTTTCTCCGTGATATTGTCACAGTTTTTGTGCATATGCAGTCATGTATCAGGCATCTAACTCTTCAAAAATAATAAAGATGCTTTCAGATTTGATGGATTCTATATCAATTTTTATGTTTTTCAGGTTTCATTCAATAATTTAAATTTCCGGCTCTCGTCTCTCTTACTCTCATTAATATATATTTAGGAAGGAGAAGAACAACAGATAATAAAGCGCACCTTCTGATATAATTAAGTTAACACTCCGAGATAAACAAGCTAAGATTCCTGGGATAATCAGGTTTACACTCCAGTATCGTCAACTTTACACTCTGGGATAGTGAAGCTAACCATCAAATTCAAATTCCTCTTTAACGTCCAACATTCAAATTTGATCGTTGGATTCTTGGTCTTTTTAATTTCCAAGAAATTAGTAGCTAAAATATTGAATCCTTTTTCTTGATTATTATTTTTTTTTTAATTCAATATAAGTGATATCTGTCAATCTTAAATAATAAAAAAATCTTGTTGAAATTATTTAACAATTTTTCAAATTTGTGGTATTTTATTTGTAATTTCTAAACAAAGTCGAGCTATTATTAGAAAGAATTCATCGATCATAGAAAATGTCAGAGACTTAAGTACAAAGTTAAAAAATTGTTTCAAAATACTTTTGTTACATTTTGTTGATAATTAAAAAAAATGGTATGCCTCTTTAAAGCAAGAATTTTAAAGAGAAGGAATTCAAAAACAACATTTTTAAAAAGTTTATCAAGATTGCATTTCATGGTACAGAAGTATAATTAAAAAATTCACACATACAAATTTTTTTAATTAAAAAAATAGGAATGCAAGTAGGAAGGAAACAAATGTTTTTCATCCGACCATCGTGGGATTCAATCACTTTTAACCTGAAAGTTCTTGCACTTTTTGAAATAGGTAATATTCAAACTTAAGATCAATTATTTTAAATGATTGTTTAGAAAATGTTAAAGACGATTCTTTAAAGAAACATTGAGCTCACCAACTTTTAGTATGAAGATGACTGCGGGGCTCATCGTACGACTTGGAACGACGCTGCTAATAAAAAATAAATAAAATAAATATTGACATAATGTGTATAATTGTATAAAAAATAATTTCAAGAGCCAAAATAGGTTTTCATTAGCGTATTAAAAAAAAAGTTAGAAAGAGAAAACTTACGTAAGAAATGCATTGGACCCTCTCCCCCAATTAAGAATTCGTAATATTTTCTGGACCCTTCCCCCCCCCCCCACTCCCAAAAAACCTCACGTAATTAATGCACTTACCATGATGCATTAAAAATGTTATATAAATTGGCAAATAAAAATTGGAACTAATCAATATTTAAATAAGCCCGAAAAGTACATATCGTTCGGCCAATTTGAAATACTTTCTGCCACAACCAAATTAATTACTTAATTACCTAATTCACCTACAAAGAAATATTAGCTATGCTGTATTCACTACGGGTATATTTATTTGATCTCATTAAATAAGCACTTTTAAGGTTATGTTTTGTCTTACCGAAAATCAGAGTCCATCAAAAAGACGATTAATGTGTTTTTGATTATGACAAACAACTTTTTAACTGACTTTAGTGTTATGTTCCAAATAACATAAAAAAATCTTTATATGAACAATCTAACCTTTTTTTTAAACTTTATAACTCGTTATTGATTGATCATGAAAAGTCGTCGAAGGTTCGTCAATAGGTCCATCAAAACGTCTCGAAGACGCAAAAAATTACGTCAATTACAGCACTTTTATATTCCCAGTATAAAAAAATCCTGTCATAAACAAGGTGAATAATTTTGTTTAAAAATTAAAAAACGGTATGGTAGGTCATGGAAGGTCATGAAAGGTTGTTTAATAGACAATTCGACGCTTCCCGAAGACGCGAACAAGTATATCAGAAATAGAAGTGTAGTATTCCTAATATAAAAAAAGATTTTCTCATATAAAAAGAATAAGCCATTTATTTGAAAGTTCATAAATCGCCACTAGCAGGTCATAAAAGGTTCTACAATAGGTCGATCGATGCGTCTCGAAGACGCGAATAAATGCATCAGATATTGTATTGTTTTATTTCCAATAGAAAAAAAGTTTTTCTCATACAAACATTGTGAAATTTTTTATTGTATTTCTAAACGCAAAAAAAAACGTTTCAATTGGCCGAACTATCTAAAAATCTTATCAGAACTGGACACCAATTGTGTTTAAAATATATATTTATATATATACATAGTACATTATATGCTGAATCAACAAAGACGAATTTTTAACACAATAGTTGAATTTTTAACCAAATAGCTACTTTTGAAAAGCTGTGAAGGATAATCTAGAAATAAACGTAATGTTGTTCCTGATAGTGCGATCTATAAATTCAGGGTCAAGAAGAGACTTTCAATTTTCGTGGTCAGGTGTAAGGGCGACGCGTTACAGTTTACAGTTTGCTCGAGTTTAAAATGTACATCACAGTAAATACTCCTTCACATACGCACGTAAAAAAGTGTGTGTATACCTGCACGAGAGGCACCCTCGCACTTCTTCATTTACCGAGTGATTTTATCGCAAAGTAATGTAGGTCGGGTGTAAATAAAGCGCATTTATTTATCGATTGATTATAATCGATAAAAACTATCAGCGATATCACGCTCCTGCGATTCCGTACAAACGCATATCAACAATTACATTGTAGAGTTTATAAATGTCTCTGATGTTATTGTCTTCTTCACCGTGTCTTATCCTCATATCCGAGAAAAGACGCCATTTTTTATCGCTTAGAGGGTCGAGAACCTACTATCGGACAATGAAACCTTAAGCAAACTTGCCAGTGGATTCGTACAATTTTTGCATTATATGCTTATCTTTCTCGAGATTTTGTTCACTGATTGGTAAATTGGGAACATAACTTCATTTTTATATTTATTGTGATTCACTTTAATACTGATTAAATAGATGTTTTTTTTTCAAATTGATTTACATTTTCTGGATAATGACCTTTCAAAGCATCATTCCAGAAAGTTTGATTATTTTGCCGGGTTAGCGCAATATCATGCCTATTCAGGAAAAGTAGGAAGGAGGAACAGGAAAAGTGATAAGAACGTACCTATTTAGCAACTGTCAGTATTTACTAAATATAATTTTCTCTTTCTCCATTATGTCGCACAAAGCATTAGATATTTGTTACAAGCCTAAAATAGCGTTACAAAATAACAAAAAAAAGGTCTACATGATCTGATTAGTAAAGAAATAATACCTTCAGAGTACTATTATTTTTATAATGATGTAATGAACTAGACGAATATACCCAAAAGAATCCTGATTGGTTTTCTCATTGATAAAATGCATTTTGTGCAACATAATGGAGAAAGAGACAATTATATTTCTTAAATACTGCTAGTGATACCAACTTAAATTTGGGTAAAAAAAATTAGTTTCTAAATAGGTACGTTCTTACCTGTTTTTCACCTTCTTGGCTATTTCCTTAAAGCGGCATCTCCTTGGCCCCGTTCCTGAATAGTCATGTTTTTACCAATTTTTCTGTAACGGCACCTACGTGTTACTTTTCCTAAAAAGGCATGATATTGTACTAACCCGACGATTTATCATGGACATGAATGGGTTTTCAATAATCACAATATAAAACTGCACATTTCCCAAAAGAGGAAATTATTTTACACACGCCGTTCATGCCAATTCCGGTAAAAGGATTTATTAATTTCTGGATAGGCAAGTTCTTGGCTCTTTTTCTGAAGTGGTTATTTTGTTCGCTATTCTTGAAACGGCACTTTCTTGGCTCTGTTTAATAATAGGCACGCATGATGATATTGTGTTTCTTACCTATTTTCTTGAAGGGGTAACTTCTTGGTCCCGTTTACGACTAGGCACGTGCTTGCCACTTTTTCTGAAGCTGGACCTTTTTCCTATTTTTCCTGAATAGGCATGATATTGCACTTCTTGGCTGTTTTCTTGAAGCGACACCTTCTTTGCCCCGTTTCCGCTTCGGCACGTTTTTGCCACTTTTCCTGAAGCGGGACCTTCTTCCTACTTTTCCTGAATAGGCATGATATTGCGATAACCCGACGACTTAGTATGGTCACGAACGGGTTTACAATTATCACAATATTAAAATTGCACATTTTTCAAAAGAGGAAATTATTATTCACAAGCCGTTCGTGCTAATGTACGAGTATGTAACAAGGTTGATTGATTACTAATTTTAAATATAAAAATATAAATCCTTTCATTGTTTATTGAGAATTCATTTTTTTTAATGCAATTCCTTGCTTGAAAGTTGAACTACATTGTTAATTCATAAGAAACAGTAAGATTTTACAAAACCCACTTCCCAAAATCGTCTTACGTTATTTCTGCATGATCCCTACATAAATTTACGAAAAAAATTCAGTCAGCCAAAATTACGTAAGATAGGGGGGACGGGGTCAAAACTCACGGACCGAAACAAAGGGTAGTACGTGGTTTAAAATTTCAGAAAAAAAAACTTCAAGTATTTTATGGAAGGCCCCTTAGTTACAAGTTCATTCAACAAAATCGTTTAATAACTTCCTCAACATTCAAAGTATTGCACTCAGATTATTACAACAAAATATTTGGTTGACCCAAATAATTTTTTTGATTGTTTTAGCCAAATGTTTTGATAAATAGAGTATTTCGTTAATTCAACGAAAAAAATTGTTTGGAGAAATCAAGCACTTTGCTGAATTAACCAAAAATTGATTTGATTCAACCAAATTTCCATGTATATCTAAGAAAACAGTTCTTTTTATTGGTCCAAGAAAATTTTTTCTGAGCGTAAATCTGTAATTCTATTAAGGAAATACAGATTGAGGAAATGGATCTTGGGAATTCTTACTGAAAGTAAGGAGAATGACAATAAGAATTTGAGAATGGAAATGGTAGGACTATAAGAAAAAGAGGATTGTGAGTGCATGAATATCTATCGAGGCGTAAGCTTGTTTGCTTCCTGATGGCATTTGATAAAGGATATGGGGTATCTTATCCATCAATTCCCTTTTGCTCTTTTCTTTTACACAAAGTCCATCGATCGAGCGATTTGTCGAGAGACAGAGACGAAGCGTTTCCTTTGTTTTACGTAATTTCCGCGCCAATATTAACCCGGTGTGTTCCATCGTCGTTCCATGCTCGAGTCTCAAGTCGACTCGTATTGGTTGTGTGTTCTTCGCAAACAGACCAATCAATACCAATCTCTTAACTTACATAGGTGCGTATGCGCGAATTTTCCTAGCCCAAATTCTCTTTAGTCTAATTCCGATCTAGGGTTATCGGTACAATTGTTGGCCATCCCCCCAATTATTGGCCGCCTCATTTAAATATGCTTATGTGAAAGAATACTCGCAGATAAAACTACTAATAAATATTGCAGGATGAAGCGTAAACAATTTCGCAGCGTATTTGACAATTAAGCTAGATTATTGCAGCATAATTCGTTTAAATACCAGAGTAAGTGAAACCACTGATGCTTAATGAGCAAGGAATTTAAACGAAAAGCTGTTGAAGTTAGGAGTGTCCGTTTGTTGAAAATTATTATTTTTTAAATAGTTACGGTAGATTCAACTAAAAACTTCTAAATTTTAATTAAATTTGGTAAATTAACATACACGATAGTAGTCTTCTAACCATAAAATTGTATCTGTATGTCGATAAATGTGTGGTCAATCATTGTCATCATGAATGAAGCGGAAGCACAATGATTGGCCACAATATCTGAAAAGCAAATGACTAATATCTTTGCAAAAATTCATTCAAACTTTTTTAAACTTTTTATAGTGTGTATTTCACCACATTTCAGTGGTCAATCATACAATCATTAGCCTATGCTAAACACTATATTCTTGTGGCCAATCATTGTGTATTTTGATATTATTCGTAATTTCTTTAAATATAAATTATCTACTACTTTTAACGCTTAACCAACTATAGTAATTTGAATTTTGATACCATTTATTATTCATCTGTGTAATTGAGAATGTCTTTCGACGCCTTTTCGAAATTGTTAAACTGGAAAAATTCATTAAAAGTGGATCATCATTGTACCGAAAATCTGTCAAAAATCTGATCAACTTCCTTTTTCTTTCTTCAAAAATTATCATGGATGTTAAGTATTTTCAAAAGAGAGGACAGACTCTTTCCCCTATTTCCCTATATTTATCCCTTTTTTTAATAACTCCTTTTTCCCCCTTTTTTTAAATAACTCCTCTTTTCCCCCTCTTTTCAAGAAACTTCCTCAAAAAATTCATAGTCTTCAATTGAAAGTTCAATTATTAAATTTTTCATTAATAATGCACATTATTTGGTTGAAAATTCAACTACTTGATTGAAAGTTGAATAACCTTTTTAAAAATTCATTTTACTGGTTGAAGATTCAACTCATGTGTTGAAAGTTCGTTCTTTTTTGCTTGAAAACTGATGTATTTTTAAGAAGTATGCAATCGTTTATTTGAATTTTCAATACAAATTTAGACTCGCTTGCAACATTGGATTTTTCAAACTAGAAAAAAATCTAACTGTACATCAAACCGGAAGCATTTTTTGGGGAAAAATTGAAGACAAAAGTCAATTACTTTTTTGTTAATTCGCA
>CAKNWT010224274.1:3726-14311 GCA_932066315.1 Andricus coriarius
CTACCTCTTGAAGAATCGATATTTACGCGGAGCGCTTCCCCAAACGCTGCTTGAACAAGCTGCAGACGAAGATGAGGAAGCGACATTAACCCTCAAACAATACACTGGTGCGGATCCGCATCGGAAAATTTTTTATTTTGTGGATATTTACGCAGGCACAGTTGCAGAGGCTTACTCCCACTATATTAAATATAGGGGGTGTTTTTTTTTAAACTTGACACATCGAAATATCTAAAAAATACGCATCCTTTGAAAAAATATCCTTAATAAAAACTTTTCATTTTCGAGGGGGAAAAGCAACTTTAAAAAAATTTACCCCACCCCACCCCTCCAGGAGGCAGGAGTGGGGGTAACTTCGTAATTTCAAATCGGAACCCCAATTTTTCATCACAGATTTAGATTCTCCTTCATGAAATACGTAAGTTTTGTTCGAAATTTTTTTTTTTCGATTCGCGATAGATTGCGCTGCAATTGCGAAAAATGTGATTGTTGATTATTTCAAGAACTTCGATGAGTCCCCTTGCCTCTCACCATCGGGGTGCTTGATTTCGGTGAATCACCTCGCCTCTCACTATGAGGGTGCTTGATTTCGGTGAGTCCACTCGCCTCTCACCACGGGGGTGCTTGATTTCGGTGAGTCCACTCGCCTTTCACCATGGGGGTACTTGATTTCGGTGATTCCCCTCGCCTCTCACCATGGGGTGCTTGATTTCGGTGAGTCCACTCGCCTCTCACCATGGGGGTGCTTAATTTCGGTGAGTGCACTCGCCTCTCACCATGGGGTACTTGATTTCGGTGAGTCCCCTCGCCTCTCACCATCGGGGTACTGGTTCGATGAACCCTCGATGAAGGATAAAGACCTCATTCGTCCTCAAAAACTTTCATTAAAGTAATTTGGATCTTTAATGATGGTTTTCATAATACATAATGAGATGACAAGTAAACGTTGTTCTCACTTTAATTTACTTTTCTGTTAGGTTAAGTTGTATTTTTGAGAAATTATCTGCGGTAAACCTTATGTACTCCTCTACTTTTATAATTGTGTCAAGTTGCATTTTTGAAAGGCTTATTTGTGATGTTTTAATATCTTTATTATGTTTGTTTATAACACATGAGCTAGTGAAAGGAGAGGGGAGGAGAGAGAGAATGGAGATATTTCTTTTGCCTTGAGTTTTGCTCTCTTTAATACTTGGACGACGATGTCTCGTGTCGTGTTTTGGCAGTTTTAAGGGATTCCTCAGCATTACTAACTCATCTCACATTCTGGCGGACTTACTCTGCGAGCAATATCGCTCAAAAACTCGAGTGATACAAGACTCGATAATGAAGATGCCAGGTAACCCGTCAATTTTCCGCTAACGACTGGATTTTCTGACGGACTAACTTACTCTATGAGCAGTATCTCTTACCACTTGAGTGATACAAGGTTCAACAATGAAGACGCCAGGTGGCACGTCGATGTCCTCGTCAGCGAATTTCACTTATGAAAATGAAAAGGACGACGCTTTCCATGAGCGGGAAACAAAGGGTCAGATTTCGTGAGATATTGAAGTGTGGACGTATTAATTTTCGGTTGTTGGATACTAGTTGGTGAATAAGCAACAAATTGTGGTCTTAATTGAGTCAAACCTCGAGGTAAATATTTATCTGAAATTTGATCTCTCTCCTTGCCCATTCTCTCCTCGATGTTGAAGATTGTTAGTTTATTATTTTGTCTGATTTAAAATGTTTAAGTCCTTAAAATGAGGCGCTTAATCAAATCGTTAACTTAATAACACGTTCTTTTTCCTCTTAGTTTTAAGTCTTTGCAGTAGTTTTTAACTTGTCTTCTTTAATTCCATTTGTTCATTTTAATAAAAAAATGTCGTTTCATGCTAATGTAACTGATTTGGCCTTGCTTAGGGATCGTCCCCTAGAACTCCCTCTCCCGTAGAGCTACTCGTAACAATTCCTATTCTGAATTTTAATCGGGCTATTATTCTTTATATAGTCTTTTTTTTAGTTGTACACCCGGTGGCGTCTCCACAGGCGCCTGGCGCCAAGCACTTGACACTGATCAAGTCTATCTTACATACTCATTTTTCAGGACTTCTGAATTTGTATCGTTTGGGTCGCCATTTGTGAAGGTAGGTCATTTCTCCATCTACTATCAAAAATCCTATCACAACGACTATTGCTAACTAAAGCAAACGTATATCGCCAAGTTAGATGCCACATAGTCTGAAGAGAATTGAGATGAAGAAACATATGAAGCTCGCAGCGCGGATGGGCGCTCGTATTCATTTGATTTGGGTGTGTTGGTTGCGTTCATTTCAGTTGGTCGTAATAAGTTGCTTTCGTTTGGGTTATTGCTGTTGGACACGTTCGTTTGAGTTGGTTTGGGTGTCGTTGTATTCCCTCATAACTTGAATTCATTACTTTTACAATGGAAACTCTATATCAACAACAAAAGATTGAAATGATTCTCATTTATGGAGAAAGTGGCAGGAATATCAATGATGCGCTCGCGCTTTATGCTCAACGCTTTCCAGAAAGTGTTCCTTCACGCACTTCCTTTTACCGGGTTGTCCAAAACTTCATTACTGATGGAAGAGTACAAACGAAAAAAAGGAAGCGTCGATTAAAAGTTACTGGAGTTGATAATGTAATCGCGATTTTAGCTGCAGTCAATCAAGACCCTCGTGTTAGTACTCGACAACTAAGCCGCGATTCCGGAATGT
The DNA here is from genome assembly GCA_932066315.1 of Andricus coriarius. NCBI lineage: Eukaryota > Metazoa > Arthropoda > Insecta > Hymenoptera > Cynipidae > Andricus > Andricus coriarius. The sequence continues at coordinate 6,447 of CAKNWT010224274.1, forward strand.
CTCTATCCAGTGTTTGGAAGGTATTAAAACGTAATAAATATCATCCTTATCATATTTCACTGCATCAAGAACTTCATGGCAATGATTTTCAGAACCAAGTGACATTTTCTCAATGGGAGGTTCAACAGATACAAGGAAACCCGAATTTCTTTTTTCGAGTACTGTTCACAGACGAGAAGTCTTTCACAAGCCATGGTGTCGTTAATCGGCACAACATGCAATATTGGAGTGTACAAAATCCACACTGGTTGCGTGAAGTTGAGCATCAGCGTCCATGGTCCGTGAATGTTTGGTGTGGAATAATTGTAGATCAACTTATCGGTCCGTATTTTATTGATGGAGAATTGAACGGTGAAAAATATCGTATCTTTTTAGAAAATTAACTTCCAATATTGCTTGAAAACCTCGGCTTGGAAGTGCGACATTACATGTGGTCTCAAAATGACGGTTGTCCAGCACATTATTTGGCAATCGCGAGGGAAGTACTCAATCGCGAATTCAATGGACGATCGATCGATAGAGGAGGTCCGATAAATTGGCCTGCCAGGTCGCCAGATCTTACGGCGCCAGATTTCTATTTGTGGGGTTATCTAAAGTGTCGCGTGTATGATGAAGTGCTAGGACAACATTTTGAGCACTTATTGTATAATGTTAATCGAAAAACAGCACCCCGATGGTGAGAGGCGAGGAGACTCACCGAAATAAAGCACCCCGATTATGAAAGGCGAGGGGACTCACCGAAGTTCTTAAAATAAGCAACAATTACATTTTTCGCAATTGCAGCGCTATCTATCGCAAATCGAAAACAAATTTTCGAACAAAACTTACGTATTTCATGAAGGATAATCTGAATCTGTGATAAAAAATTGGGGTTCTGATTTGAAATTACGCAGTTACACCCACTCCTGCCTCCTGGAGGGGTGGGGTGGGGTAAATTTTTTCAAGATTGCTTTTCACCCTCGAAAATAGAAAGTTTTTATCGAAGATATTTTTTCATAGGATGCGTATTTTTTGAGATATTTCAATGTCTTAAGTTGAAAAAACCCTGTATATGTTAAATATGCGTAATGTATGCTAGATGTTTATTATTAGTTCAATATATTCAATATTTAATATTAAAATTGCAAAAAACCCAATTCGCACCTGTGTACGTTTTACGTATGCTGGGTTGAAGCGTACCGTTTGAGGGTTAAGACCAACCGCGGAAAGCAGGCACTTTCTGACAGATGATAGCGATATCGGGACAAGGAGGAATATTGACATACAGTATCCTTCTAAGCTCCAAGACCTGGCTGAAATGGATGACTCCCTTCGTGAGGATATCTCGGAGGAGTCCGACCTCTGGACAATAAATTGTTCAGTTTATGGTGCTGCGAAAGCATTGGCTGATTCTAATCGAAGGTTAAAACCGACGATTGATCAAAAGACCAAAAGACGCTTGTATCAAATGAACAAGAAGATTGGATGGGCAAGACAGAATGCGTGAAGTATTCAGTGTGTGATTTACTACATAAAATCTGGTAGCACATTGCTGACAAAACTGGGTATTATCTGACGCAAGCAAGAGAATACAGAAGAGGGAGAGACGGATCAGGGAAAAACAACAGTTTCTCGCTGATCCATCTCGCCTCTCCAGTGATCACCCTCTTTCTGCAAAAATCCACCCAAGGAGTTTTGCGAAAACCTCACAACATCTCAGGAGGAATGTCCATCAATCACTGCCGAAGAGGTGAAAAAAGTACTTAGAGGAACGAAGAACTTTTCCAGTGCTGGACCAGATTGTATCAAGAACTTGTGGTGGAAGAAGTTTACTTCTACACACCAACATTTGGCCCGCATAGTCACCTAATATTTAAAGACGCAAACGCCCATTCCGCAGTAACTGGTATATTAGGACGCACTATACTCCTACCAATAATGGCAACTTGTCCAACCCAGAGAATTACAGTCCAATAACTTGTTTGAACACACTATATAAGATCTTTATAGCTATCCTGAACAACAGTATTGTCCGAAGAATTCAGCCTGTGCGGCGACAGATGTACGAACAACATGGCTCGCAAAAAGATGTAGAAGGATGTCGTTAGAACCTGATCATCGATAGATGTGTCTGTAAAGACGCAGCATTCTATCAGCGTTACCTATCGATGGCCTGCATTGATCACCGGAAAGCTTTCGATTCAACCTCCCACAAACTTCTCATCTGTCTGTTGGAAAGCTTAAAGGTTCATCCCCACATCGTAAGGGGCATAGAGAGATTAATGCCGCTTTGGAAAACGAGATTTACTATCTCATCTGGAAAACATCGTGTGATCACTAGCAGTGTCACCTTTCAGCGAGGTGTGTTTCAGGGCGACACCATGAGCCCTCTCCTCTTTTGCCTCACATTATTGCCACTATCTCTCGCACTTCGCCATTCCGAAGGTTACCTCTGCGGCAAACCTGGAAATCGAAAGCATAAGGTCACTCATGTATTTTACGTGTATGATCTGAATATATATTCTAAATACCAAGAGAAACTGCATCTAGCTCTAGACATTGTCAAAGAGTACACTCAAGAGATTGGATTGTAGTTCAGGTTAGAAAAATGCGCTAAGGTTTATTTCAAGAAAGGAAAAGTTAATGGCATCCGGGAAGACCCGGAGCTCATCGACAGAAGCTCTGTAACTTGGCGCTGGAGAGACCTACATATACCCAGGCGTTCCACATAGCCGAATTCAGGACGTGACATCTATAACGGATACTCTCCGATGCAGATACAAACGTCTCATCCGACGGATTTGGTCATCCGAGCTGTAGGCGAGGAACAAAGTATCTATGACGAACATGCTTTGCGGCCTGGTAGTACTTGAAGTGGTTCCATGGACGAACGACGAGCTCTGATCCCTCGATATCGGGTCCCGAAAGGTTATGCACATGAACAAAATCATGCACCTTAAATCTTCTGTTCCGCTACCTTACATCTCACGCCGTCAAGGTGGTCGCGGAATACTAACTCTTGAATGTCTTTACAACAGGATTATTCTAGGCACAGCACATATAGTCGCAAATGGACAAGACCCTCTTCTTAAAATGATCAGGAAACACGAAGAAGTGGAGAAAGCCGCGTTCCTGTGCAAAGCAGCCGAGGAGGCTGCTGAATTAGTCGGCCTTGACTTCAATATCAGGGGTGAGCGAAGTGCATCAAATTTCATCCATCTCGAGTACTCACTCCTGAAAGCCCGGGTTAAGAAAGCACAGGAGAAAAACTTCCGCGAACAGCTCGTCATGAAGAAGATGCACGGCATCTTCCACAGAAATGTGGAGGATCTGTCGATATCGCATCAGCTAACTTTTGCTTTCTTTAAATCCCCCGGATGGAAGTCTGGCACCGAGGGTTTCATTCTGGCATGTCAAGACGTTGTCATTTCCACTCTAGCATACCGTCGCCACATTTTGAGCCAAGACGTTCCCGATGATAGCTACAGAGCCTGTCATGCACACCCCGAGAATCTAGGACACATACTATCTGCTGTCTAACTCATGCGAGAACGACCTATATCCAAATTCAAAATGCGGAACTAAGAATGCTTTATTTCCATCTCTGTCACTCTTACGGCATCAGCGCAAATACTTATCCGCTAAACGCTCCTAGGAAAGTAAATTCAATTGTCGAGAATGAGAAGTGTCGGATATACTGGAACTTCATATTCTCGACAATTGTTTGTGTTGCGCACAAGAGGACTGACATAGTTCTTTTTAATCATCGGCGCTTTTGGAGGTGCCGAGGTTTCACTAGTTACAGCTGAAATCGTACCGCTTTAGTCATTTCTTTACGAATAATGTAGAAGAAAATGATAATATTGTCCGTAAATTTGACAAAAATCTGCTAAAGAAAACTAAATTGAAGAAAAACCCGTCGCTAATGAGAAAACGATGACATGTGGTGGTGAATATTGTAAACAAGGTAATGCCATTGTATCATGTTCAGTGTACACAACAGCATATCATTCAAATTAGCCACACTTTTCTTAATATAAAATATGCGTTTTCGTTTAAAAATCATAACCCCTCTAGTGTATAAGTAACATTTATGTAGAACATTGAATAGTTTAAAATATATCATTTTATCAGAAAATGCATAACTTGAAAGTGTGTCACCGTTAGACCAAGATAATTCAGGTCATATGGAGAGAAGAGCTTTAGATGTTCATAGTCATCACACGAGTCCAAAATTTTCTTCATACACACACACGTACTGCATTTTTGGCCGTCCGGATAATTACTTATGGAAAGTAAAAGATTATTGGAAACAAAATAATGAGATCTCTGAAATTTTCGTCACATGGAGCATTGTAAAAGTAAATGCACGCATCGTGAGATTTTAGTCATGACCTTACATTCTGTATGGAAAGTGAAAGATAGCTAGAAGCACTATAGTGGACCCTGTGAATCCAGGCGGAAATATTATGTATAGTTTATATATCGTGTGAAGTATTATAAATAATATTCATTTGTATTATATAAAAAATGTATAAAACAAGTGAATATTATATATAATACTTCGTTCTATATATAAACTATATATAATATTTCCGACTGGGAAATTTTCGTCAAATAGGTCAGTAAAAAGGGACTGCATCATGAGACATTAGTCAAATAAACGCTTATGTGCGTAATATGCTGCCTGGGTGAGGGGGGTCCGCGCCGCAGTGCAGTAAGGGGGGTTAGGGAGTAGTGGCGGGTGTGTCTGCCCATAGAGGTGCCCCACTACTGTCGCATTCCCCTGAATCTAAAATGCCTTCAGAAAGGAAGACCATAATGTCATCCTTGAAGAAGAAAATTTAGTTTTCCATTGAAAATATCAAAACCTACAAACCTTTGGGGCCATTTTAAAGTCAATGACCCTTATTCGCAAAGATTCAACGCACAAATTAATTAAAATCGAAATCAGTCTACGCAGCAGGCTTCGAACTTAATGACAGGCTATTTTTGTTAAGACTTTGCAAAATTTTCTTATGACAAAAAAAAAATTGTTTAGAAGTGCATTAGTCGTACATTTCTGAGGGCATTTTTGATTCGAAGAATACGAAAAATATTCTTCTTCTATACAGCCATTGAAAGTCACTGAAATAAATCATAACTTTCTTCTTGGAATAATAAACGTGGCCTCGAAAGAAGAAAAGTGTATAAGTGATAGAAGGATGCCGCTGTGAACTCGCTCCTGTTGAATATTTACCAAACCTATTTATTTGCACACTTGAAGAACTGATGATAATTTTGAAACTTTCCTTAAAATTATTTATTGAATTATTTACAAAGCTTGTTTTTACGTAAATTATAATAATTGAAAACATGAGAATGATAACTGGATAAGGACCATAATATAAGCTTCCCAGCTGAAAATTCCTGTACAGAAACCTGACAGGTTTCTTTGGAGGTTCCTGCACAGGTTGCTGTACAGGAACGTACGCAGATTCCTCGTACACCGGTTCCTGTCGCGGATCCTGTCGCGGATCATCTTCACCTGCGGGTGCTAATCTGAAAAATTGCACCCGCTCCCAGCGAAATCGCGGTAAAATTTCTCCTGTAACCGCATCTCACGACCGTGAGATAGATGGTTACAGTCTGCGACGAACTCAATACAAAGATCCAGCAAAAATCTCGTGCACCCTAAGGACACGGGGCGACCCAAGGGTGACCGCCTTCTGCATTCTTCTTGCAAGTGTCTCAGCATTTTGGTGACACGTAGGGATGCTTTTCAGGCTATTAACCAGTGAAACCTTGGTACCTCCAAGGGCGCCGATGATCAAGACGATTAGCTTAAGAGGATATTCTGGGTATAACCGTCCCAACTCCCTTATAAGGTTCCAATATATGCGGCACTTCTCATTTTCGACAATTGACCCTATTTCCCTAGGAACGTTTAGCGGAGCGGTATTTGGGCTGAAGCCGTAAGAGTGACAGGTATGGTAATAAAATACTCTTGGTGCGGCATTGTGCCTTTGAATGTAGTTCGTTCCCGCTTGAGTTAGACAACTAGATAGTTTGTATCCTAGATGCGCGGAATGTGTATGACACGCTTTGCAGCTATCTATTTTTTTTCTAACCCGAACTCCATTCCAATCTCTTGCGTGTACTCTTTGACAATTTCTAGAGCTAGATGTAGTTTCTGTTGGTGTTTAGCATAGGTAAATTCCAGATGTCGGATTCTTCGGAAAAATCTTCACGAAGCTCGTCATCCAGTTCAGCCAGATCTTTGGGCTTGAGAGAAACCTGAATGTTGATGTTTCTCTGGGTCTTGAAGCATCGCTCTTCCTCTGTTGGATGCCTGTTCGCGGTTGGTCTCAGTATAGCCTCTCTTTCTCCGTAGCCGGCTTTTTCTGGCTGCGGTTAGTAGCAAAATGGTAGAGCTTTGGGTGTTTCCCGCACAACAGAGTCTGCATTCGCGCCATGTAACCTTTTCGTTCAGGGTAAGTACGTAATAAGATTCTGCAGGTCCATCACATTGACTCTGTCGTGATTGGCTCCCCGACTGTAGGATAGTCGGCATTCGGGCATTGTTGTCCGACTCATTGTCGGGAGCCCTTCGCGATCGAACCTGCGTAAGTTCCTGTACAGGAACTTCCAAAGGAACCCGTCAGGTTCCTGCACAATTTCGTTGTACATATTTGTTGTGTTATAACGTACAATGAAAATATGGAGATGGCGCATTACGTAGAATCGTGTAAATAAGGTAAGTATTGAAGAACCTATTCTCGCTTTATAGATGGTGGAGTCCACGTCAACTGAGCACGGAAATTTTCGTTTCGGAATAGGATTTTACTGTAAATCAGGATATATGATTGCTTAGTGGTAAAAAAACCCACCAAATATTTTTCGAAAATTAAAAAAAAAATAACGGAAATATGGGACTTTGAGTTTTTGGACTGATTGGATATGGGACTATTGTTTTTGTAATCAGCGCGTCAAGATGTATGAATATACGAGAGTATCAAAAGAATCGGAGGTGAGCGCTATTCGGTACTTTATCCAAAATAAGTAAATAATTTGTGAACAAAAAAATATAAAAAATTCTACTAACAAAATTCTACAAAGACAATAACTACGAAATTTAAAATTTTGAGAAAACTCCCGGTCTTAGTTGTTCTTCATAATCATATAAATAGAAACACATTTTCAAAAATACTCCTAACTAAAAAAGTTATAATGATAAAAAATTGTATTAAAAAAAAGTAATTAGTAAAGCTGAAAACTTCCAAATTTTGAAGATAACATTACTGAAGCGAATTTTGTGGAAAGAAAACATTTTAAATAAATGACTACGGAAAAATAAATAAATTTCCAAACAAAAATTTTCCGAATTGAAAAAATATAACCGCAACGGGGACGTTTTCTCCTTCTCTCCCGTGTATAGCTTCTTCCTAAACGTCCCCGATATGGTTACATTTTTTCAATTCGGAAAATTTTTGCTCGGTAATTTCTTTATATATTTTTGCATAGTTAAATATTTTGAATGTTTTTTTCCCATGCAATTCGCATCTGTAATGGCATCGTCGAAAATTCGAGGTTTTCATGTTACGGCAGACCCTATGAGAATGAGCAATCTAACTATTGATGGCTAGTTCTCATGGTCTTCGCATCATTTCGTTGATATGCCGTGACCGCGATCTTCCTTCCGCCCCCCTTAGCTACTAGCTACATATGTAATCATAGGCGTTACCGCTCGTTGGAGTGAGAGAGAGAGAGAGAGCGCGAGAACGAGCGCGAGAACTAGCCAGTGATAATTATAATATCGCGTGCCACTTCTTTTATATTAATGCTCTCCTGATGCCACTGAGTCCCTGACTGACTTCAAAATGTTTAATAAAATTATAATTATTAAT
>CAKNWT010224276.1:0-11414 GCA_932066315.1 Andricus coriarius
GAACTAACTTCCCGGATGAAGATGTTTTTAAAGATCTTGGACTACCAAGTTTAATTTATTACACCGACGAGAACTTTGAAAAAGCAGCCGGGTATCTTGCATTTAATTTCTTAAATGACAAACCACAGCTTTCAGATCATTTTAATAATAACTTTTCATTAATTAATTGTATCCAGTATTTAAATAAATGTTTTAAACTAAGTTCTTTTTGGGGGTTTCATATGGAATCCTCAGTAAAAATATAGGCTGATTGCCATCTATTGCTTCATTATGTAAAGAAACCACCTCCATTTGCCGTCATTTGCTCTATTTCACAAAGAAACACCGATCTTGTATTCATAAATTGTCTGCCCGAAGTTATACGCTCTGAAATCAGCGTTCTTCTGACAAAATATCATTCTGTCAAATTCGTGTTCTGGGAATCGATACCCTACCACGCGAATTGATAATATCAAAGAAAGAGCCGTTCAACTACCGGATGCCGTTCTTAGAAAAAATGTCGCTTGAAATATAAAAACAAGTGACAAAAAGACCTTTGTTACACATCGTGTTATAAAATACCATGTATGCCTAAGTCGATGAAATTTAAGCTCACTCAGACAATCATAGACGACTTTTATCGAATATGTCATGTCGCCTTTAGAAAGAATCTCAAAAACAAAATCATATTTCTCCTATGAAACTTAAATTAACAATGTCAAAGAAAGAGCCGCTCAAACACCGAATGCCCTTATCGGAAAAAATGACTCTCGAATTTTATAAAAAAGTGACAAACAACATTCTTTTGCAGCCTCTAAAAAAATAATAACGATGACGTCATCAACGCTGAATCTTTTAGAAGGTCGGTAACATGTCGGTAACAGGAATATATGTCCAGAAGCGCCCCTGTTCATCTACTACGCAGTTCTATCTAGACCCACTAATTCCGCTAGATGGAATTCAACATGACATCAATATAGAAATTCTGTCTAAAACTAGCTTGGCTCGAGAATGTAGTACTAATTGGACTTAGAAAAAGACGGCGTCATTAAAAAAATAATCGCATGTTATGGAAATGTCAATAACGTTAAGACTTAACGGAAAAACACGTTTTCGTTATACCTTTCCTACATAAGGATATGTAAATTTCTTTCAAAAATGAAACCAAAACTGGGATTTATAAAGTGTAAATTTTTTAATCTTATGGATGAAAATATTATAAAGAAAAATTTATGCGTAAATTTTATGTAAATATGGCAAAATACTTGCAAGATAGAAAAATCCTTCGCAGATTTAAAAGATCTTACGTTACCCTACGTTACGTAAATCTAAAAAATTAATTTCTTTATTTGTGTAAAAAATGTAATAAATTTTTGCATTTAGAATAATAAAAACAATTAAAACGTCCTTATTTAATATCTACAAATATTTATAAGGAAATTTAAATGAAATATTTGCAGGCCATTCAATAAAAATAAAAAATTTTGTTTGAATTTCAAAACCTGTTTCGGCATGCTTTATCAATTAATTGTAATAAATTAAAATAAACTATACATATGTATATATAATATATTTATAATAAATAATTCTCCATTTTTAACTGAATATAATTGTATACATTCTTTAGCTACTTTTATATAATATTTATGTTTGTGGGTGATTCTGAACTAATCTATTTACAATATTACATTTTCCAAATAGGAAAAAAAACAATACAAAAAATTTGTTTAATGCATTTCTAAAATTGCTAATATTTAATACATTCTTTTCACAAACATTTGGAATAAAAAGATTTCTTTCATGAAATTTAGGTAAAATTGTTTGGACAGAATTAAAAAAACTCTAGAAATATTCAAAAGCAAACACTGCAAATTGGAACGAATCATGTGTTTAGTGTCTCTATTTAAAATTTTTTTATTTAAGATCGATTATTATCTTGAAATTACTTATCACAATCCACCAGGAACCATTGAAACAAAAATGATCGAACTCATTTCCTTTTTAATTTTTTAATAAGTAGCATCAAAATATTATACGAAATGTACATGTATGATTTTATCGCTTCTAAATTTTAAAACATTTATTTATCCATATACTAGTTAATGGGTTTTACGATTGGCCGCTCTTCAATATTTACGAGTTTTATTTAAAATTCAAAATATTTATTTCCCATTATTCATTATTCAGTGCTACCAACAGCTTTTAACTTTTATCTTGCAATGAAATTTCAGAACTGTGGTCAAAAAGGCTGGCAGCAATGACTGAAACCGAAAGCATGAATAGGATGTTCGCCATGCTGCCATTTAGTGTGCATACGTTTCGCTTTGCGAATTTGGTGACTCAATCTGTTCTTCGCTTAACTATTTTGTGTACATTTCCGATAGTGATCGATAAAATTACATTTATGTTCTAGTGTTTCGCAAATTGAGTAATAAGGGCATAAGAACTATACTGACTAATAATATCTCTACAGTTACGTGTAAATGTTACAATATAAATTTATAGGTTATGTGAGTATTTCCAAACAAAATTTTGCTACGTACACATCAAAAATTTATTTTCTCACTCTACTTTTTGTTACATATTATCGTTATCTTCTGTTACGAGCGATGCTGGGTAAATTTAATTTTAAGTCTGATTTTGATTTAATCTGAAATATTATTTCACTCTGTATTAAAATCATGACTACAAAGCAGATACTATACAAAGTCGCACCTCGCAACGCATGTACCCCTAGAGCTTGCGATAGGACCGATCATATTGCATTCCTGAGCTCTAGACTGATTAGTCAGCAAGCTGGCTTTGAGACAAAGAAATCTTTTACATTAAGGACCGATTCCACCAAACGTGATTGAATATTATTTCTTGATTAACTTTATTTAATCAGTACATTGCGTTCCACCATCTTTTAAACCATGATTAAAGTAGCCTAATCGCCGTTTAACTTAATCGGTCATTTTTTGCAGGTTAGCGGCTTAACCAGTGATTAACGGTGCTCATCATAACCTCAAAGCTTAGTTAAAGTGCAGTGCGACAATATAAAATGTGAAATATGGCACAGGAATGAAAATGTCCTCAAAATATTATTTTTATTTTTCTTTCCACTTTACAAAACACCACTTCACTTACCCGGTAAGAAGGCTTGAATATAATAGGATTGAAAATATCAATTTATGTTAATACCTGATTTTCCCTTCGTTTTCTTAAACCAGAAACAGTAATTAGAAACCCGGTAAGAAGAGAAGAATAGAACAAATTAATATTTTCAGATTTAAACGAAAGAGTGTGCATTATTTAATTTTTTGGAATGTGCTAATTTTCCATCGGAAGAAGTGCCCAACGAAAGAATGGGTTTATCTTCGAAACCAATCCTTTTCTATTTCCTAAACGATTGCCAGTTGTGGTGAGTTCCATGCAGGCGAACATATTTTCCATTTTTTTAATTCCTCTTAATGCGAGCAGTAGACACACCTCTCATGGTTATGTTTAATTCCATACTTGCATGATGTATTTTCGAATAATTTAATTCTTTCTAAGCCGTCCACAAAATGTGTCGACTTACATGGTTTCTATTCCTCCGTGTGCAACATAAGTTTGGAAATTTCAATTTTTTTATCATGGTTATCTTTAATTCCATACATACATGCTTTATTTTCGATTATTTTAATTCCTTCTAATCTGTCCCTTTTTTTCTATTTCTCCAACAGACACACGTGTCACATGACAATGATGATGCCAGTCTAACTCAACGGGCTGTTGTAAGAAGACGCGTCTCTCAAATGTCAAAAAGTAAAATATTATTTTCCCAGTCAACCGTTCTTTTTGCGCGATTATTCTATAATTCTTTTTCCGTGCACGCTCTATTTAAGTTCTTTTTCCAAATACTATTTAAAAATTTACAAGAATCTCTGAAGAATGAGACAGAATCCAAGTCCAATCAAAAGATAATAATAAAAGTGTAACATAGGATAAGACCACTTTGCATTGAAAAAATACATATTTTACATAAAATTAGCAATAAACTATTTTTTTAGGTTAGAAAGAAAGTGTGACGTCATAGAATCACAACAACTCGGAATTCGTAATTAGCAACCTCGAAAACATCGGCTATACCCACTTTGCGTGGAAAAAATACATGTTTTACATAAAATTACCAATTCACCGTCTTTTTTTGAGGTTAGCGACAAAGCATGACGTCATAGAACGACAACGACTCCGGATTCGTACTGAGCGACCTCGAAAACATAGGATATGACCACTTTTCATAGGTACGAATCATGTGTGACCTGAAAACAGCGATTTTCATGTTCTTTGAGGCTAGGGACGAAATCTGACCTGATGGAGCCAAACAGTTAAACAAATAGGATATCAGTTTATCCTAAAAATTTTTAAATTCTGAAAAATTGCCTTGAAATCTTGAAGATTCTTTATCTGAAAATTTTTGAAATTTTTAAAATGTTTAAAAATTATTCTTGAATTTTAATTATTTCTAAATCTGTTCAAAACCTTAAAACCTTCTAGGTGAATATCTTTTAAAATGATTCGAATTTTTCCTACATTTTTTTTAAATATACCTAATTAAAATAATTATCTTACAATCTTCAGGATTCTGTTTTGAGAATTTAGAAATGTTTTGAAATCTTTTTAAATATTCTTTTAAAACAAGTTTCTCAATAAAAAAAAAATTTTTAATTTTCCCATAAATCTTTAAAAAAATATTGTTATGTTTAGTAATTTCCAACCAAATGGTTGCATTTGTAACTAAAAAAAAAGAGAAATTTTCAGTAAAAGAAATTATTTTCAACAATATAGTTAAATCTTTAAGCAATAAGATAAATGTTTTAAAAAATCAGTTCAATTTTCAATTAAGGCCATGTGACGAGTGGGTCACGTGACCAAGCTAGTCCTCAATTTTTCATTGTAAACTTACGTTCAAAAGAAATAAGATATCTCGCTCAAAGTTTGGGAAATGAAAGAGGAGACACTAAAGTTCACGGCTCTACTCTTTTCGGTGGAAATTTTGAAGAAAAAAAAATTAATATCGATACTTTCCATTGTAAACTTACGTCCACACGGAATATTAATAAAAGTGGAGCAAAACCACAAAAACTGGTCACAAACATTGTACACAAATAGTGCAAAAACTAATGTTTGCACTTGAAATGTAAATAAACAAATTTATATTTTTCGTTAGTCTCGCATACGTATCCGCTGTCTCAGAACAGCACTATCACAGCAAGCAAGTGGGTAAAACAGATTGCATGATTATCATTTACGTGAGACGGAATTCTTTTTCGTCAAAATTATATGTATTTTTCCCAACTTATATTCAAACGAAATAATATATCGGCCTGAAAGTTTGGAAAATGAAAGGGTAGGCAATAAATTTCATGCCTCTGCTCTTTTTCGGTGGAAATTTTGAAAAAAAATTCAGAATAAAATAAAACTAGAAGTTATATTGATATTTTTTTTGTAAACTTACGTCCACACGGAATGAGATATCGTTTTCAAAAATTGGCACGCCAAGTAGAAGACTCGAAGGAGAAGTTACATGCATGAGGTCAACAAAAATAACATTGTTTCTTTTGTTTTTCTTGCATTCATAAAATTGTCGAGCTATATTTTTGATGGCTTCATGCATGTATCTGAGAAGATGTACAATTAATGATCATTGGCAAACCGGTAGGTAATGTAGGAAATTTTTTTTTTTTAATTTTTATTTACAATTATAAATATTTTGGACCCAAGCCGCCTTCCTTCGAGCCTTCTAATTAGCGTGCTAAAATTTCAAAACGACATCTCATTCCGTGTGGACGTCAGTTTACAAAGGAAAGTATAGATAATAAATTTTTTTTCAAAATTTCCACCGAAAAAGAGCAGAGCCGTGAACTTTAGTGTCTCCTCTTTCATTTCCCAAACTTTGAGCGCGATATCTTATTTCTTTTAGATGTAAGTTGAGAAATAAAAATTGAAAAAAAGGGTGCAAAGAAAGCGGTGCGCAGTCAATATCGGTCAAATTGTGTACCTATCGAGCAAGCAGCGATAGAGGAACGGTCTAGGTTCTAGGCTACGGGGTTTTCTTTAATAGTGCAAAAATATTATAATATTAATAATAAGTATTTCAAACAAGTAGATTTGAAAAACAGAAAAATTATAAGTTTTGACACCAAAATTTGTTTATCAATAAGGTGATGTATGCAGCACGGAATAAATGTTATTAATTTGAAATTTCGCTCCACTTTTATAAACAAAGAATTACTTTTTTTTAATTATATGCATGAAGAATAAATTCAAATTATCTCAAAATATATATAAGCGGAAGTTCGCGTTCTTGTACGGAAAAATACTTATGTTTGAAATATTTTTACAACGATTATCATCCCAAAGTTTGCACCCAATTTGTTTCCGACGACGATGATGATAACGAATAGCGTTTTTGGGAATTTGAAGCATTACATAACTTAAGTTAAGAATTCATTTTTTGAATAAAAATTTAATTATTCAATATGTTGGATCGGGGCTTTTGTGGATGCCCACCGGTTGCTTCGTCGTCCGTCTCTCCTTCTCTTTCATCCCCACTCCTGCTCCCGCTCTTAAAGTGTTCGCTCTCTTCCGCGGGGAGAGGCTCGACGCAGTCAGTACGCGTGTAGCTTCCGAGCAGATAACAGTTAATAATAAAGTTCAGTGCACAATCTAACTCCGCCTCAACTCATTCAACGGAACAACCCAGCATTGGTCCAATCGAGCCGGATACTTCACGCGCAGTCTATATTCCTGCGACACCAGCTTGCTGCATCTGCACAGACGACTCTTCGTACTTCCGACGACGGCTATCCGAGCCCGAAGCTGACAGCCCACGCAGCAGACGCCCTCAACGTTCTGTATTCGGTCAACTACCTACGAGCCCATCCGGACGTCGCCATGGACCCAGCCACTGGAGAACCGAGTAAGTATGCTAAAAATATTTATCAATTCCGCCTCAGAAGCTACGCCCTCTGCCTGCTGTCAAGCGCATCGCTTCAGAAGGTACGGCCCCTGGCTTTGGCGCACCGCCTCAGAAGCTACGGCCTCTGCCTTCTGTCTAGCGCATCGCTTCAGAAGGTACGGCCCCTGGCTTTGGCGCACCGCCTCAGAAGCTACGCCCTCTGCCTTCTGTCTAGCGCATAGCTTCAGAAGGTACGGCCCCTGGCACTGGCGCACCGGCTCAGAAGCTACGCCCTCTGCCTGCTGTCTAGCGCATCGCTTCAGAAGGTACGGCCTCTGGCACAGTACAGGAACTACGCCCCCTGTCTTATGTTCAGCGCATCGCTTCACGAGATACGGCCCCTGGTTCAGTACAGAGACTTCCGTCTCGTGTTCTTCTTCCTCTCTTTACACAGATGTAAGCCGACTCAGTATGCCGCCAAGGGTCGTGTGTACGATGTGCAGGCACGCCGCGTGACCGGCGTTGCCTCCATCGGAGCTTCAGCTTCAGTTTCCAGCACCAGGGGATCAGCCAGATTGCCGAGGATTGAGCTACCTCAGTTCAGCGGTCGACGACAAGACTGGGTGGCCTTCCGAGACCTCTTTTACGCACCTTGATCACCGGACCGAACTACACCATCTCCACCTCAAGGCCATCTTTAACATGAAAGCTCTAATGGAAGAGTCAGCAGCAGGAACCCAGAGGCTCCTGGATGAGCTGGAACGACACCGCAGTCAACTCGCATCTCTCGGCCGTCCAGTCGCTCAATGGGACGATCGGTCCGTCACAGCGGCGAGCCTTAACATGGACTCCAGCACAAGGCGCGGTTGGGAGGAGATTAGACGAGCTGAGAGGACCACATCATCGGCCGCGAGGGGCTTCTAGACATACGACCAGCTCACCACATACCTTCAACAGCAGTGTCTGATGGTGCAGTCGATTACCACAGGCCGCGCCTCCACAGTCACGGATCCCCATCGAGACCAAGGCAAGTCCCGTGCCTTCAGGAGCTTTGTGACGACCGCCGCTGCAACCGGTCCCTGCCCTGCTTGCACAGAAGGACACTACCTTGCCCGCTGCGAGGCATTGAGAGGCCTTACCATGTCAGATCGCAAGAACCTGGTCATCAGCCACACGCTCTGCTTCAATTGCCTGAGGGCAAATCACAGCGCAATTAACTGCGCATCGTCGTCAGCGTGCATAACGTGTGGCGCGCAGCACCACACGCTGGTTTACGAGGAAAAGCGCGCTGGAACAGGCCTGTTCGCCGCCATCCCTGCGAAGCGGCCCCGACACCAGATGACAACGGCCACCACCACGGCTCCTCCCACCGACGACAGTTCGTTGCCGCAATGGTCCGAATGCGGCGAAAACAGGCAGCCACAGGCATGACTAGCCGTCCTGCCAACGGCCTTGGTCACCCTCTGGGACGGATGACGCCGAAGAGAGATGGTTTGGGCCCTGCTGGACCCATGCTCAGAGGCCACTCTCGTCAACATGGACATCGCCAAACGACTAAGCGATGGTCTCGAGCGAACCAACATCCGACAGATCCGGGTCCGACTCCAGTACATCCACCTCGAGCGTGCCTGACCCCTGGGCCCGCAAGTGGCTCGATTTCCAGGAGACGATAAAGAAAGTGGAGAAGATCATCATCCCACGCTGGATTCGACAGCACCAATCAGGACGGATCGAGTTGCATGCCTTCGCGGATGCGAGCCGTCGAGCAATAGCCGCAGTACTGTACTCCAGAACCACCGACCACGGCGCAGGGAATGCTATGATCTTCCTCCTCTAGGCAAAGACCAAGTTGTCGCCCATTAGAAGCCTCTTGCCACCAAAGAGGGCCACCAACCGGATGACAATCCCGCGACTTGAGCTGAGAGCCGCTCTTCTGGCAGCCAAGCTTCTCCACTTCGCAGCCGCAAACTTGGACATCCCCCTGGCCGATGGTCATCGATAGTGCTGCTTTGGCTTCAGTTCGATGCCCCGGCCAACCAGAGAGAACCCGGCTGATATCTCCACCAGAGGCACTGTCATCTTAGGCATCTCCCAATCCAGCCTATGGTGGGACGGACCCGTCTGGTTGAAGGAAGAAAACGCCGCCTTGCACACTCACGACTGGACGCCGTCGAATTCTACATCCAAACCACCCACCGAGCCAACCAATCTGGGATGCGCTGTCGTCCGGGCGGCGCCATCCGACGAGCATCCAGCCGACAAATTCTCGAGCCTGAACGGATTCCTTAGAGGCATCGCGCGTGGCAGACGAAGACTTCGTCAACGGATAGATCCACGCGCAACTTCAGCGGGTTCAGCCAATCCACCATGACAGCGCGCTGAGAGGCGATGTTAAGCACCCGATCATCCTGGACAGACGCAGCCACCTTGCTCGGCTTATCATCGACTGTCCCATTCGATATCCTTGCAACAAAGAACCGTGGAGTGAGGACGACCAAGGGCTATGGCGCCCTTTTTGTTTGCCTGGCGTCCAAGGCCGTACACCTCCAGCTCGCGGGACACCTCACGACGCAGAGCTTCCTCGGAGCACTCGACCGCTTCACCGCTCGACGCGGACAACCCCAGGAGATGTGGAGCGACAACGGCATATCGTTCCACGGAGCAAACACCGAACTTCGTCGCCTGCTGCGCGCCGCAGAGATGGACTGGGGTCTCGTCGAAGGAAGCCTTGCCCAGCAGGGTGTTACCTGGAACTTCATCCCTCCCTCGGCTCCCTGTTTTGGCGCTCCTAGTTAACATCGAGAGGGTTCTAAATGGCAGACCCCTCATGCTGCACACCGGCGATCCATACGATATCGAGGTCCTGACGTCTGCTCACATCCTCACCGACAGGCCACTCACCTCTATGCTGCGCACCTTTATGGCGGATACACCCTTGGATCACGCAACACCCTGGACTTTGGTCAAAGGCCACCGCGACCACTTCTGGGCGCGCTGTAGCCGTGAGTACTTGAACAGCCTCCAACAAAGAGTGAAGTGGAACCGGCCTCGCACAAACCTCGCGGTAAACGACATTGTCGTCATCATCGACCCTCTTCTTGTCAAGCCCAGCGGAACCTGGCCACTCCGGACGATTACTGCCGTTCACCCTCGGCCGGTCGGCCAGGTCCGCGTTGCCATGGTACGCAAAGCAGATAGCTCTTACATCTGACACATCATCAAGCTGGTGAAACTGCCGGTGAGGGCTCAGGACCAGGAAGACGGAACCCTCGACTGGCAGGATCGAGGCGGACAGCCGGCTGACTCGCAGCTGGAGGATGGACCACTCACGGCGGGCGGTACTCCATCTCCCGAAGCGCCTTGACACGGCGGGCGGCACCGTCATCAGCGGCGTGGACAGGCAGATCTTCCACTTGCTGCTCCCGGCGGGCGGACTTGTTTCGATTTCGTTCAAGGAACGAGGCGGGCGGTATGTTGGATCGGGGCTTTTGTGTATGCCCCGCCGGTTGCTTCGTCGTCCGTCTCTCCTTCTCTTTCATCCACACTGCTGCCCCCACTCTCGGAACGTTCGCTCTCTTCTCTTGGGAGAGTCTCGACGCAGTCAGTACGTGTGTAGCTTTCGAGCAGTCCACAGTGAACAGTAAAGTATAGTGCACGGTCTAACTCCGCCTCAACTCATTCAACGGAACACCCCAACACAATATTTGCTTAAGAAATTATCTTTTTTAGTTGAAAATTCCTCTTTTTTGGATGAACATTTCTTTTTTTCTTTACTTAAAACTTGATTATTTCAGTTTTGGTCCACAATTTATCTTTTTTTATGCCAAAAATTAATTTTTTTGTTTTTGAAACTTCAACTATTTAGGTTGGAGATTCATTGTTTTAGTTGAAAACTCAACGTTTTGGTTTCAAATTCAACTATTTCTGTAGATAATTGAATTCTTTTGCTGAAAATCCGCTTTTTTTAAAGGCAATTACAATTTTTTACGTTAATTTTTTTTTATGTTATGTAATAGTTCTGCAGCAATTATGTTGACATCATCTATAATCACAACTTTAACATCTTTGAATAAGATTCTGTACAGTCGCAAAACTTCATGCGTTAATGGAATAGGTTGACCAAATTGATCAATTTTCAAAGCAGCGTGAACTGACATTCCATTGATTTCTGTATCAGTTTGTGTAGTTGCTGCATAAGCAACATACGCGTTGAAATATCCTTCATTTTCACCAAATCTGTTATATATTTCTGCAATTATTTTGGCGACAAATGTTTTTCCACATCCTGCTGGTCCAGTAATGAAATTTTAAAATGGTGATGATTCAGACTTCATAACGCGAAGTGCAACATTAAGTAGCAACTTTTTCTTTTGTTTATTAGGTTGTTGCATAAGCCGATGAAATTGATCATCATGTGTTATGCACTTCTTTTTAGCTATTGGACCGAGAACTTTAACCACTTCATGTATTTCTAGTTCTGTAGATGTGTAAAAGAAATTTTTTCCGTTCA
>CAKNWT010224283.1:1170-18649 GCA_932066315.1 Andricus coriarius
GAAGCATGACAGACATATTGATGGTTAATGGTTCGCAACATTGCGAACGCCTCGAGACAGGCTCAGGCATGAAAAACTGACTTACTGACTTTGTGATTGTTTGCAACATTGCAAATGCTTCAAGAAAGGCTTCAGCATGACAGACATATTGATGATTAATGGTTCGCAACATTGCGAATGCCTCGAGGCAGGCTCAGGCATGACAAACTGACTTACTGACTGTGTGATTGTTTGCAACATTGCAAACGCTTCGAGAAAGGCTCGAAGCATGACAGACATATTGATGGTTGATTTTTTGCAACATTGCGAACGCCTCGAGAAAAGTTCAGGCATGTCGAACTGATTCACTGACTGTGTGATTGTTCGCAACATTGCAAACGCTTCGAGACGGGCTCTCAAGCATGACAGACATATTGATGGTTGATTGTTTGCAACATTGCAAACGCCTCGAGACAGGCTCTCAGGTATGACAGACATATTGATTGTTGATTTGTTGCAACATTGCAAGCACTGTGAAACATGCTCTCAGGCCTGGCTGTCTTATTTCCCATGACAGATTATGTACTTTATCTTGTTGTTTTGTTATTCATCTTTGCCTGAATCTTAATTAAAATTTGACAAGGTAACTTTGGACTTTTGCGGTGGTCTCTGCATCGCAATGGAGGTTCAAACTCTCTTTCTTGCCTTCTCATTTTCTGTCGTTCTATGTCCGCAAAATGAAATCCCTGACTGGGGTTCTGTTTTGTCATTGAGATTGGTTGCAGGTCTGCAAATCTTACACAATTCATGAATATTCGTGCGCATGTCGCATCATGAGAGTCATGGAACTTTGAAGAGAAAACTGTCGTTGGTAACTTCGATCGCACATATAAAGAATCATCTTCTTACATTTCTGAAATTCAAGTGTTCCTACAACAGCGAATCCAGGGGGAGGTCCATCGCTTCAACCTAGAACGCCTCGCTAGGCGCGAAGAATGAAGTCGCGGGTCTTAACGATATCTGTCAATCCCTCTTGTGCTGCCACAAGACCACTTCATCTGTCATTTTCAAAATTGGCATAGGCTTAATGCTCCTGATAGGCATCAAACTGCAATTCGACTACGTTGATGCTTTGATTGTCATAAGATGGGACATGGGAGTCGTAACTGCCCTTCGAAGACTTGTTATCCTCTATGCTATAAACAGCATCATATCACACTTCATGAAACCATGACTCGTAAAAAGCCTTCGACTGAAGACTCGGACCCCTCAACCACTAATAAAGTTCGGTTGTATCCGGAATCCGATTATTCGGCCTCTTTCTGACAAGTTCGACTTGCTACAGCACAAGCCGCTGTAAAGACCTCGGATGGACACCAATTTCGAACAAGCCCTCCTCGACCCTGGCTCTGAGACCAGCTCTTTGTTCCGCGGATTTGTTTACATCTTGATTTACCACAATAGACGATCAATATTTTCATAAATACAGTTGAAAATAAGCCAATCAAGATTGTTCCTAGACGCGTGGCCCTACCTCTCGAATCTCGGCCATCGATGTGCTCTTAGGCGCTGATTTTTACGACTCACCTTTTCTAGATGCTAGTCGTCAAGGATCGCGAAAGGCTCCCGTTGCCTTTCGATTCGTTTTCAGGCGGGTTGTGATTGGTCCGGTCGGATCCTCTACACCTTTAGATGAACCGGGCCATTCCAGAACCGTACTAACGTTAAATGTTCGCCGAAGGGACAACCTTGCTAGCCCCCTGAAACAATTCTGGGTAGTAGTATCAGAGTAATAGGATCAGGGTAGTAGTATCAAGTCGTTGATTTCTCTCGCGGATCAGGAATGTGAGCGAGCTTTTACGGACGGACTTAGACACGACAACATACATCCGAGTGCCTTTCCCACAGAGAACCTGCAATGCACAACTTATTACATCCATAGCTCGCGTCGCACCCGTCAAAATCATCACTATCCCTAAACTGGAATATTGTGCTACTGTGCTTGTGGTTCGATTAATTCCGTACGCGAGGAATCGGAACTCTCTCATGCGGTCAGATACGCTTGATCGGACTAACGAAGCGTTCTCGGTCATATTCAAATAGATGATCCTTCCCGTTGGCCGATTTCTGTCGCCAATCGAATTTCAGAGATCCAGTGAACTCTTTTTGAAGTTTTTTGACGCTATATTTCTCCAAAGGAAAATCCAGATGATAATGTTACTAAAGAAATGAGTGGACTGTGCCGAAACGTAATCAGCAAGATGGGCGCGAGACACTCGACAGTCGACCCTTCTCTACTTCGATGTAGAACATGGCTTTTAGGACGGATAACCAATCTTAGTCCCGGACAGGATGAACTTTTGCGATCTGCCATGGTTAAAACTTCCATTGGAACCTACAATCGTCCCATCGTCAAATTGAGCTGATTACCAATCGTGCGCTGACTCTATATGGCCAATTGTGCTCCATGGCGGGTGGAACTAAGTTTTCCTTATACATGGAAACTTATTGTGTGCGTCATGGCGGGCGGCACTTGACCTTCGTACGTGGAATTCGTTTCATTCGGTGAACGAGGCGACGGGATGTTAATAATTTATTTGATGTTGTTATTTCTCTTTTGATTGACCTTCGGGTTTCATTGATCATCGCATGGTATTCTCCCAATGTTTCTTCTCCTTCAAGGTTGCTTTTCTGTTTATGAGTTTTGGGAGCTACCTTTTGATTTAAGTGGTGACTGATGTTGTCGCTTGATGGTGCCTTGATGGGGGACTGTCGGGCTCCTTTCTCGGAGAGAGCAGTTGCCATCAAGGTGTGGGCTGGTGTGGCTAATTTTCGGGGTTGCAACGATAAGAGTTCAATTGTGCGTCTCCTAGAGAACTCAGGTATCTAAGTCTGTGAATTAAAGTCAGTGCCTCTTCAGGTCCCAATTGATTGTTCAGTGATTTCCCGACTAGATCGTCTTTTTGTGTTGCGGGAAGTGACGAGTCGGATGAGATATCACCTCCGGTCGCGTCGGGATCGATCGTTCGCTGAACCATCGTGGTCGTAGCTTCCGAAGGCTACATCTGTGCCAATTTTTCTCCAACAACTAAAAACTTTTTTGGACACCAAGGGAGTGCTTCATTGGATAGGCGCGGGGAGTCGTATCCCGGACTAAATCCATAAAAGGTATTTGGAAGTTCGACGACGCTTAGAACGATACCGTAAAGGTGTGTTAACGAGATGTGTTAACGAGAATTTAAAATTAATACTTAGAGGTGGCAAAACAAGTTTTTAGTTCCTATAGTCGTATATATCGTAACGAGGTTGTAACATATTGTGCCACACCCATACCTATCCGCTCTCAGCAGTCGACCCCAGACCCCTTGACGAAGCCTAGTATGTTGACTACTGATCGCGTTGCAATCTCCTCTGGTCCCATAAAATAGGCCCCAAGGGTCTGGTTCCTGAACCTAGCTAATGCTGGGCACTGACATAATACATGCAGGGATGTTTCGTCATCCCTGCCGCAACTCCTGCACTCTCTCGAGGGGTTATACCCCATTTTGAGCATATTATAGTTCAAGCGGTTATGCCCAATTAGGATCCGTACCACTGTCCTTTGTAAGCGTAAATTTCAGGGAAACTTACTTTTGCAGGGCCGAGCCCATTATCTCAAAATACTAAAAGCTGAAATAATAAAATTTATTCATAGATTGTTGGGCGCCAGGCGCGCATGCGCCAACCGTACACTCAAAACACAAGTAAATGGGCGTGGGCCAGGTTTTCGCCCGGACTGGGTTCAGCCCTTTTGGTTCAAGTTGTTGGTAGAGGGGATGGGTCAGCCGCGTGGAGAAAATTCAAGGTTTTGTAATGCGATCTTACTCGTAAATAATTACAAGGCGAATCTGAGATAAAATGGCGCGAACAGTTTATTTGAAATAAAAAAAAGAAGCGGGCAAGCTACTCGCTGAGACAAGATTCGTAAATTTCAGGCAGGCGAGGCCATGAAGTTGAATGATACATTTTCTTCTACAGATTGTAGAAATTCGTCAGCAAGTTACATTGGTCGGTAGATCATGGCCATACCCGTCCTGCAACGGAAGTAATAAAGGGGTAGACTTTTCGCGGTAGCATAATTAAACGCCGGTCTAATGCTTATTTACAATATATCGAAGTTGACATACTACGAAAATGCTACAATGCGAAATTTCGGAGCATACAGCGATGGAAGAAGAACTAATTTAAATTGTGCTGAGCCTTTCAGCCGATACTGCAGGGCTAATGTGATAAAATGAAATTAGTGAGTTAATTTAACGGTTCCACAAACCGATACGTAAGCATAAAAAAACACATAGTTAAGTTAAAACAAAGTGAAGATGGCGGATAAGAATCGACAATTTACACGAGGCTAAGATGGCGTCGGGAGCCCTTAAATGGTGCCGACGATAGCTACTGGGCGGGATACATAGTGGTCCGCGTAGCGAGAACAAACCCGGAAGAATAACTGAATCTTCCACTGAATCCTGTATACAAAAGACTTCAGTACGCCGATTGTCTTGGAGTCCCGTGAGGGTCCTCGTGTCCTTTTTACTCAAAACGTACTCATAAAGTCAAGAAATCTACATAATTAAATTGAGGACTGAGTCCTACCCAAAGAGAACATGAGGATCCGCGAGGATCACAACCCTTCCGGCGATAGAAAGTTAACCTTACCTGGACTCTCGCTGCGTGGCTGCTGAACGACTGAGAATGAGGCTTGTGGATTTTCGAGCGCGTCGTCTCGCCCGCCTTTGGGATATGTCCCCATTGCTTGGCGCTGATTGGTTGCTTCCTCAGCGCTGCTGTATGGTTGGTACAGTCCGCTCGACTCGTTCTCTGTTGTGCCGCCAAAATGAAAAGAGATGCAGGGGCGACTCAAATGAAGGCTGTAATTAATTAAAAATATCTGAGAGAATATCCGAAGCATTTCCGGTAAATGAGGAAGCTCTCGTCCTCTCTGACATTAGAGTTGTCCGCATTTGGTACACACGCGACAACAAATCGGGGACAACCAGACCTGATTCGCATCCCATCGCGGGAATCTTGAGTGGGCTGGTTTCTCGGCCAGTGCCGTAGGTTCGAGGGCCCTGTTAGGGGATGTGTGGACTTCCTCCCACATGAGGATTACTGGTGCAGACCAAGGTGTAGCTCCAAGGCTTCGAAGTTCATTCCCAGGGCCTAGGGATAATAAGCCGGCGTCATCCCTGGCTCTGGAGGCATCCAAGGTGTCCAGTCAGGTTCCGGGACTATTGGAGACAGCAACGGAAAGGCGGGAACTAGATTCAACACGAGAATCTCAATTCTTGGCAACGATGCCAGCAAGCGAATCTCAGTTCTCTGGTGTACTTCAGAGTTCCAAGATCCCTCGATGTCCCTGCCCCTGGAGTGTCGTGCCACGCAGCGGAGGGTACGCGAATTCAAACAATAAACAAATATAATGCTAATTTTTGGGTAAAAATTTTGCCTTGTTACACCTTATATCTGTCTTGGTTAAACCCAGGATTTCCCTGGCTCTGTCCATCCTATAAATATAACCAGGGATGGATTTCGCCTGTCGGCAACCCTTGATGTGCTCCCAGTATTCCCGGTGTTTTGTTCAGATCCAGCTTTTGATGGCCATACTGACACAGCAAAACGCTATTCGCAGTACCAGTCAAGCCCCTAAATGCTAGCGTTTGTAATCTTCGCAGCTTGTCCTGCATTGTTTTAAGTTCCAATCGTGGCCACCAGACTGCGGCCGCATGTAGGAGCCTGGGTTATAGGACAGCAAAGTAGAGCCACGCAAGCATTTTAGGCCCTTGACCCTATGTCAACCCAAAGGCTCTACTTCACATCCAAAAAGTCATGGCAAACATCCTGCATTGGGTCTCCAGGTGCTTTGCCGAGTTCAACTTGCTATCTAGGATTACTCACAGATATCTATTGAATGAATGAACATTAATTATTGATATCTATTGAATCTGAAAACGTCAGCTCCCTACCGCAATATATAGGATCGTCAATTTTTTGAACTATATAATTTTTCGTGAAAATGACCAGGCTGGCCTTTTCCGGATTTACCAAGAGCCCTGAGCTATTGCACCAGAGCTCTACGATGCGCAGCACCGACCTCATAAGACCCATCAGTGTTTCCAGATGAGCCCCCTGACTAGGATTACAAGTCATCCGCATATTTCTGAGTATAATACCCCTCTTTATTTAGCCTTCAAAGGAGGCTATCCACCACAATGCACCAAAGGAGGGGTGACAGGACACACCCCTGTGGGCATCCTCATGGAGCTATTCGCGTTACTAGGCCCTCACCCCATCTGGTTTCGAGTCTTCTCCGGCGTAGCGTGGGCTAGAAGAGGGTCCCGCAACGGGCCCCTCATTGTTTTTTTTTTTCGTGTTTCATTTAATTGCCCCATGAGAAGCTAGGGAAATTAGAAAAACCCTCTGCAGAGCCCCGCTTGCAGGGGGCGGGTCTGCATACTATGGGATTCGACCTGGTGTCTCCATGTTTCCGTTAAGGCACCTCCTTTGAGGCCCCGGCCTGTCCACCTCTACTGAGGGGGGCAGGCGGGGATGTTGAAGGATTTCTTAACCCTGGTAATATTCAGCCTTCGACACGGCGATCACATAGTAGCTTGGAAGCATGAGAACTCGCGCCCTCGATATTCCAGGAGGCTTCGCCATTACCCCCTGGAAGGATCGCTCCTTAGTTTAAGTCCCAATGACTAGAGTCCATCAGTTCGCCAGAGTAGCTACACCTCGCGATGCAGCCTCCCTGGTCCACCTATCCAGATCTATAGCCCGATGAGACCCATAAGCCCTCTCACCAACTATAAGGTCCCGCGATCCCTAGGGAGAGAACGATGTTGTATAGACGTCGCGAAATTATTTGCCCACTGGGCTATTAATTCATCAGTTTAAACTAAAACTTTAGCCCTTGGCAACGACCATATCAAATTAAAACATTTTTTCACAGTCTGTAGCCTTAGTCTTGATATAAATACACGCCTGTAAATTCATAGTAGTAGTAGTGGTGCTTTATTTGTTTGAGAATCATCTAATTCCTACAAATAGGTTACAGTACAATTTTAAAACTAAATGCTATTCCAACAAATAAAAACAAAAACTAAAATTAAAGGTTGATGGTAAACATTACGCCAGAGGGGATGAACCGTACTTACAATGAAAGCAAATAAAAAAACCTTGAACTATATAATTCATTATTATGGTCATTCGTTAAACTTGCTAACAAACATAATAATTTTTCTAAAAGAATTTTCATCATGGTTATCTAGGATATTCAGCCAGGCATTAAAAGTATTCTCATGACTGTAGATACAATAGCCAACAACATTTAAACTGCAGGTTTCATTCTTGATTATAAGTCTAGGTATGAACTTATTTATTAAGCTTAATTGAGCTATAATTCTAATACAACCGAGTGGTGTTCTTGATAAAGTTAAATATTTCTGAGGTCCTTCTCGCCAGGTTAATTGAGGATAAAGTATCAGAGCAGAGGACGAGTAAATCTTCTAGACATAATATTTTATCATAAGCTCTTATCCATGCCAATTTATTCTTTTGTAGAGAGGCAAGACAAAGAAATTCCAAATAGCCCTCTATTCCAATCTTTTTAAATATACTTCTAACCTGGCGGGCCCAGTTGTATTTCTCTAGAGTTAACAACTCGTCTTTTAATCCATCCATTTCTCTTAACCTTAAGGGGGGAGTATAGTTAATTCGGGCAAAAAAGGCACATTTTCAAGAATTTTTTTAAGCGATACAGGTAATGTTGGTTCATTTTTTTAATCGGTACATAATAATAGAAACTCTGAACCATATTTTCAATTATTTTCACTGAAAAATATTAATAAATAGGCCGTTGGCAGCAAATCTCCGAAGGCGCCTCGATAAACAGTTACTTTGCGGTAACGGATCTAACTGACCACTGGATCATCAGAAATCAAAAAATCAAATTGCGTTAGTTATGTGAGATGTTTCTCGAGGTAACCTGACTCTCCATTTTTATACCAATTCTTTAAATATTCTTTTAACAATTTAAAGTCAAAATACGTTTTTTGCTAAAAAATTAACGAATTTTTTATGGTAAAATTAATAATAATAATTGTAATATTTGAAAAAACTGAGTCATGTTACCTCATGAATTATGTACAGAGATAGTATACCAAATTTCAAAAGGATCCATGCAGTAGAACTTGAGTTACAAACGTCACCGTCTTTGAAAACGTGGTTTCGAGAAAAACGCGTTTAAAGTTTTAAACATGAAAAAATACAAAAATGTATCCTTTATACGTACACAGAATCATCGATGCCAGGTCCCTGCATACTGAATGTGTAAATGTTTTCTTATACCTGTATAATGACTCACCGACAAATAAAGCAATTTAGGGATTACAAAAGAGCGCAGAAGCTACTAGGTAACAACGCTGCGCGCTGCTGCTGGACACAAAACCGAAGGGGAGCAGCTATCGTTCAAAACTCCATATCTCCATTAGTTATGCTCCGATTCGATTTAAATTTGGATATGACATTCTTGAGATGTTGTAAATTTATATAAAAAAATGAAAATAAAAAGCTTTTTTTGACCGAATTAACTATACTCTCCCCTTAAATAACATTTCTCCGGATATCCAACGTCGCATATTTTGAGAATTTTCTCTATCCAATTGAGAATTGACCCCAACACTCTAACTGCAAGTTGGGATGCATCTATTTATAATCTAACAGCATATCCAGCAGTATTTTGTGGAACATGCAGGATTCTCTTATAAAAAGTAGTTTGAACTTTTTCTATAAAATCTAAATACCTGAGACTCCATATATGCGCACCATACAACAAAACGCTCCATACAAGACTATAAAAAAGTCGAACAATAGGGTTCCATGAGTTAAGTTTTAATCTGTAAGTCAAAGAAATCGTTGTTCCTAGAGCGAGGTTTGAGTTAAGAACACCTTCACCTTTCGTTCTTACAAAAAGTGCAGATTGGGTGAATGGGCTACCCAGGTAGATATAACAGTTGACCTCTAGAAACGTGCCTGCCACTCTGGAAGGAGTTGCATGTCTTCGACCCAAGTTGTCAGCTTTTTGGAAAGAATCTGCGTAAATATTTTCCTAACACAGTTAACTGAGGCAATAGGGCGGTAGTTAGCAGGATCTGTGACATCGCCTTTCTTGTGTATCATTCAAAGGAATGTTTGAGACCACGATATTGGGACCTTTTCTTCATCAATTATTTTATTACACAACAAGTTTAAGTAAGGGCTCAGATTGTCGGGTAAAGTTTTCAAAAAGTCATTGCTAATACCATCCGGACCAGGGGCCTTACCATTTTCTTACTGTGTCCAGCTTGAAATAGTTTCATCAAGAGTTATATCTGAGTCAAGATAAGGATTTCGAACATTTTTAATTGGTATTAAGTAAGAATTTGGATCCCCGACTGGGTAGAGAGATCTTCCTTCTTAGAATCTAATAATTTTGTATGTACTTTTTTACAGTTCGCATAAATCAACACAATGTTCGGATTAAATTTCTTTTCCTCGCATTTCTTAAGTACTTCTTTCAGCTCTGTTTTAGTTTTTTTGTATTGTGTAACAAACCACGGCTTCGAACGACTCAGTTTTTCAGACGGTTTTACATTCATGATAAGTTCTGTCGCTGTTTCTTTAATCATTAATTAAATTTTTTGAAAGGTCATCTATAGACAACATGGCAGAGTTAATATTTGGAGGGTACTGGATAATTTCTTTAAATTTATCAGCAAAGTCATTCTTCAACTTAAAAAAAAGGAGTGCTCGAATAGTTCGCATAATTTAAAGTCAGTGATCTAATAGCCTCAAAGCTATAGGAAAGTGATCCGATCAAGTTGAATCTCGCAGCACTTGGAAATCCTCGATTAACTTAATTCCCACACTATTAGACCAGGCAAAATCAATGATTGAAGAACATTTTTCTCTTAGGAATGTACATTGAGCTGGGCAGTGGCTTTAAGTTCTCCCATGACAGGACAAAAAACACATTTTTTCCGAAGCTTTCTAAGATCTGTTTTCCTCTTTTGTCTAAATCAGCAACCAGACTTGGTTTTGCGTTGTACAAATTCAAATTGTTACAAGGAGTTTCCTCCTCTAATTGATTCCGTTCTCCAATTTTACCGTTAAAATCCCCGCCGACAATTATCACCTTCGAGTTTAAGAAAACTGTAATCCAATGCCGCATATATCGATTCCATTTTATATTTGTTTGCGTTATTGATAATGAGTACACACCCTTTGCTCTTCTATTTGTGGATTCTCTGGTAGCCGTATTGTAGACAACTTGACAGTCGATGTCACGTTGAGAATACGTGATTTGAGGTGAAGAAGTAAGCCATGTCTCACTCACACATATGATGTCATGTGAAGTATTATAGTTATAGATATCGTCTAGATTATTAAGTCCCCTTGCATTCAAAATATAATTCGAGATGCTGCTACTGTTGGTGAACCGTTTATGAACTTGGGATCGATCTGGAGTTTTCGCCTCCCGGTGTTTCCTTTAAAAAAGGTTTGATCGAATTTCCTTTTTGAGTATGTTTGATTTTTTTTATTGAAATGTTTGCTGGAAGAATTTGATTTTAGATGACGACCTCTTGTCCTTTTCCTGCTAGCAGTAGAGCTTAAAGAAGATGTTGACATTCCCCCTTCAGACTGATAAACATCCTCACGCATCGCTTGCACAATCTTCGCGGCGTATTTGTCTTTGTTCATGAGTACAGTCGGCTCGCTGAGCCATTCCGCTTCTCCTCCTTCGCTTCGCTCGCAAGCTCCCCCCACCCAGTAGTCTAGTTGCGCGTCTCGTTCGGCTTCCGAGAAATTCGTTTTCTCAGAATTCGATAAGGCCACGCGAGACGCGAGACGCGCGACTGGACTACTGAGTGGGGGGAGCTCGCGAGCGAAGCGACGGAGGAGAAGCGGAATGGCTCAGCGAGCCGACTGTATAGTCATTTGCAAAAGATACCTTCAAAGAGCGCAGATTTTTAGCTAAATTTAGATTTATACCTAAAAATTCTAGATTTTTCTCAAGAAAACTAATTCTTTATTTGAATGTTTTGTTCTTCTCTCCCAAAAGATGACATCTGGCTTTGTAGATTTTTATTCTTCCCACATCTTTTCATCCGAGCTCTTTAACACTTTAATATGCTCAGTCAGCTGTTGAACACTCGCTCCTGTAGATTTTATATTCTCTCGAACTAATAGAAAGAGAGATTTTAGCTCTTCGTTGGTCGTCATAACTATACCGAATCAACTCTCACTTTACACTTCAAAACACAAAATACGAATAAGCTACGTAAGCTCTCAGAAAGGGTTGACAGGTGACATTTCGTTATCCACATATCCGAAGAAGCGAAATCGCAAACTTAAAATGAAGTATGTATTCTACGTACAGTCAACCTCAAATCTGATCAAAACCGTTATAATAATTTATAAAATAAATGGTTAGGACTTGGTTGCAACGCTCTTAAACTAGCAGCATAAATCTTATAAAAATTAGCTTTGTTCCAATAATCTCTTTGGCAGTACAAATATCAATTTTTACTTATATATACGAAGTTATATATACTTTATATTTTGTACACTTTTACTTACGGGACATAAACGCTTAGTATTAATTTAGAATCAAACTAAAGAATCTTACAATAACCAAAAATACTTACAGGTTCTCAGGAATCAAAATTCCAATACTGAGATCTATTTCATAAGCAGTTTGAACTAACAGTTTAGCCTTTGGCAACAACTCGATCAAAATAAAGCATTTTTCGACAGTCTGTAGCCGTATTCTTGATACAAATTCACGGATGTAATTTAATAAAGCAATTGACTTAACGAATCTCATGAGTTGAGAAATATTGAAAGTTTTTTGGCAGGAGTACATTTCGTTATCCGCATATCCGAAGAAGCAAATACACCAACTCAAGATAAAGTATGAAGTATTCTACGTACAGTCAACCTCAAACTTGATCAAAACCTTGATAATGAGTTACAAAATGCATGCAAACAGACCTATTGTTAATGGCTGCAAATTTTGAATCGTCATTTAGGAAAACTTTTCTTATGCTGAAATTGTTTTGCTAACAATAGTTATTTGGACTTTTGTGATGTAGCTGGCAGTCTAGGTAAAGGACGCAATTCTGAATTAATCCTAACGAACACTATTTGATTACTTTTATTATACATTTGTTCAGAAATCAAAGAGTAATTGAGTGTCCGGATGCAATAAGAGCGCATAAAATGTCGTGCGAAAACGAAATCCCCTGGAGGCTTTCAACCAAATTTTTGAATTTTAATTTTTAAAGGATATGTCTGGATGTACAATTTTATTGCGCATATTTTTTCCTCTAGATAAAAAGTTGCAGCTTCTTTAGTTTACAATTAAAGCCAAAAAACTGACTTTATAAAAAAAGTCAATTTTAATCCGGTTTTCACTTCAACTCGCGCTCAGCTCGTCAGTTTTTAGAATTTTTTAATAAAATTTTCAAAAAATGCGCTTAAGGGTATCCTTCGATTGATGGAATAAGAGGAATTCCATGAAAAAAATTGGAAAAATTGTTATTAATTTTTTTCCGATGCTCAGCGTGAATCGGACTTTTGTAACTTCCAGCGTTTCGTTTATCGAGGGAATTTTGAGCAAGAAAAGACTTCTCGCGACAAAAATGCGGAGAAAACTGTGATAAAGTTTTTTTGAAAGTTTCAGATCAAAATATTCAATAGTTTAGGAGTAGTTGTGATTTTAGTTAATGTCAGCACTGGACCTTTCGAGTGTACTATAGGACTCTGGGGCTTGCCGCCGTGACACGTTCTCGCGCTAGTGAGTTTTTTGCTTACAGTACAATATTAATCAAATTTCTTAGTGAATAACAATTTAACGATAGTAAGTTGACAAAACTCTCATAAAATAAAAAAAACATCAAGTTCTTAATCATGAATTGTATTCAATTTTTAATTCTCCCTACAAATAAATATAAAACTAGAAAATTATTAGGTTTATATATTACTTTTTTCCTTGTGCATAACTTAATTCTATAAAATTCTAGTAACAAAAATTATTTATTTAACTAATTTTGTAAATTTCGAAAACCTAATTTATTATGTTCTCCATCAATATTTAAATAAAAATAATTCGACAAAAAGTTTTGCCATGCAAGATAAACGAAGTAGAAATTTTGTTATACTTTATTTATTTGGAGTTGATATAACAGTAGAAATTCCTTATTTAAATAGAAGAAATATTAAAACCTTTACCTTATTTTCGCAAGTTTTTCGTACATTTCGCGCCCATTTACTCTCGTCTCTGTTTCGTTTTCTACCTCGAAAAGCTTGCGGTATATTTTCCATTTTGATATAATTGGAATTGTCAAAAACTTCGCCACTTTGCCACTAACTAACTGATCTGTTTTAATTTAGCGTGTGCATAGATTTGTTTACAAAGCCAATGTTCAAGGTCGCTTCAAAGTTAAACCGAATGCAGGTATAAACATTGTGTGTACATTAGAGTATGTATCTTACAGTTTAATCTAAATAAAACGCAAAAATACATAAAAAATTTAATAAAACTCATGAGTGCTTTCTCAACTTAGCGAGAAGACTTTTCTTGCTCTATAGCTATAGAGTTCTATAGAGTTATTTTTTTTCTAAACTGTTTTTCTATTCAGCGGAAGCGCATTTTAAATGTTTAATGTCTGTATAGTCGTGGTTATTTAATTAGTATTAACTTCAATTTCTAAATCTAACTTACAATTAGAACTTTTAAGCAAGGGTAAAAAAATAAAAATGAATTTACCAGATTGGCAAGCAAGAAAAGAATGAATGGGCTAGATGGGCTGGAAACGACGAAGTTGATGAAAAGAAAACAGACGTGCCGTGTGGATTTTCTTGGTCAATTGCACCAATAGTGAGTAGACCAACAAAATCAACACATTCTAATATAATTTTTAAGGTAGTTTTCGTGACAAAATAAGATCTCTGAAAAAATAGATGCTCTATGATTCTAAGAATCAAACTTGTATGAATAATTATTTATATCAAGTAAAAACATTATTTTTATGGCAAAATTTGAAAACTTACGAAAAAAATTTATTTATTTTCATATGGCTGAAATTGTTCAAAAAACTTTTCAACAAGAACATTTTTTACAAAGATAAGAAAGAATTCTATTGTAAAAATTATTCTTAAAATAATTATTTTACTTAAGTTTTAAATATTTTTCGTACAAATACTAATTTTCAAAATTCAGTTCTTGTATTTTTTTCGACAATTAAGAAAATTAAATTTTTTGTTTTTATCCTTGTTTAAAATTTCTAAAGGTAGACTTGGGAAAATACACTTTCGACATTGAGATAGACGTGACGAAAAGAACCTCGAATATTTTGAAATTCCTTTCCGAATTGAATTTTCAAATTATCGTTGACAATCTAGAGATTGCAGCGCTTCTGCAGAGTAGGAGAACAGTTAAAAGAAAAAAAAACATTATAGAAGTACACAAAATTGTGTTGATTTGCTTTTAGTATTTTAGAGCTACAATTTTTTTCTTCACTTATACCTAATTCTCAACTAAAACTGAGAACTTTTGGCAATAATATTATGGAATTAAAACTGTTTTGAGAAATCTCTAGAAGTCTTTATTCTCTACTTACAAGTGAGGATACCTCTCTCATAGTAACAGGATAAACCACTTATGTCTCGGTTTATCTTAGGGATAACCCGTCGGGATATCCTTCAAGGCGGAAATTCGGAGATCTCAGGAATATCCCCATGATGTTTCTGGGATATTCAAGTGTTCAACGAGGAACATATAAAAAAAATTGAAATATCCCACCGAGGACATAAATGGATTATCCTATTACTGTAAGGGCTAAAAAGTTAAGTTTTTAGGTAGATTTTTTTAACTCCCATCATCTCCAAAACTCGAGCTTGCATCCGATTTTTTATCATCTTGACACTTAAGTTGCAACTGCTCAATTTCCGTTTGTATATCTTCTATTTTCCTTTAAGAGACCGATCGCGCGCTTGAGCGCGCGTGTTTCGTATTTGAAAATTTATTTTGCTGCAAAGAATTCGAGGGCATGTGAAATTTTGCCGTAAGAGCAAATTACTTTACGCAGGTTTTTGTGAATAATTTTTCAACAAATAATGGTTGTCAGACGTCCGTGTTCACGTTCTTTACATCTGGGCAATAATATATTTGATTGAAATTGTATATTTTAAATAAAAACCCACGTAATCTAAATTGTTGTGTAGTAAAGTATCCTGTGACCTCAAGATGTTTTGAAAACATTTTTGATCGATTGTTTAAAAAGTAAACTAATTATTTTAGTCAAATAATTCTGTGTATACAGAATTTTTAATCATTTCATTCGGGCGTTGTTCTCCCAAGAAAATATGTAAAGATTTCCAAGATCTAACTCGAGAAAATGCCACGTACAATTGTCTATGATTGAATACATCGTTACGAAGATCTACTCCAATTTTTTCGAAAGTTTGTCCTTGGCTTCTATTAATTGTCATCGCAAATGCTAATTTGATTCGAAAATGCCGCCGCCTAAAAGCGAAAGGGTAAACGTCGTCACAATATAATGAAATGCGATGCATGAACACAATATTTCTTGCTTTATCCCCTGTTAAGATACGACATCTTGAAAGATTATTAGCAAGTTCAAGTATTTGTAATCGCGTTCCGCTGCATAAACCTTCGTTGATACATAAGTCTGGTATGAGCATTACAATCGAATTATTTCTTAACCGTAATTCATACGATAAAAAATTAGGAGGGTTTAAAGTATTCAGAAACTCCGGCAGTATCACATTAGTAATATCTAAATTATCGCAATTTTCCGTACTATCTATACTTGTGTAAATCCGTTCTGTTATTTCGACTGTTTTGTCAACTCTGCAATTGATTTTTTCAACATCCACGTTACGTGCAGACAATATGGTCATCTTAGCTAGATCTTCATATCTACGATTAATAATCGTTTCTTTAAACATGATTTCTACTATATTGTCAGTTCTAGGAGCTACACATTGTTCTGGTGCTAAAAGATTATTATTATTGTCATTGAAATTACCATTGCCAACAGACAACAGATACTTAGCAAGTTTTGCTTCCCCTGGTAAAGTTCGCAGGTAATAATTGCCTAAAATCTCCTCCCAACAGCATTTTTTCCAGCCAAATGGCAAGCTGTTATTCATTAAATCTCGTAGAGTTCTGTCAATCAATTCCAATGCATATGTTGGTGCCATTGGAGCCTCATCCCAAATGAAAGTATCGACGTTTCTCAAATATTGTGCATGTTTTGATTGATTTCGGATGTTTGATAGGGAATCAGAAAATAGAGGAACAGGCATACCGAAAGTTTTGTGCACAATTTTCCCACGGGGAAGTAATATTGCAGCAATTCCTGTAATTGTACAAATAGTTTTCTATCTTATTCGTAAAAAATTATACAATGTAGTGTAAATGAATGTTTTGCCTGATCCATCTGGCCCATCAATGTAGAAACACGAAGTACTTGTTTCATTTGTAATGAAAACATTCAATACTTTATCGATAATATCCTTCTGTTTTGGCTTACGTTTTTCATATCGTCTTTTTCCAATTTCTTCATGTTGGTGAGCTGAAATTTCATCATCATTAGCTTGTTCATCGATAATTATATTGATTTCATTAAATTGCGGCATCGTTGGAAAATAACTAACATCAGATCTGTCACGTAAGATTCTTTGGATTGCAGTATATTAAATACGTACAAACAAATGCCTTAATTGATAACGCATCATCTATATTTCTACTTCTGCCATTGCACGATCCCATTCTGTGTCGTCTTCGATGAGACATCAACCGGTGGTAGGAGATTTATATAAAAATTTTTATTTTTACTATTATTTTTTTGCAAAAAATAATAAAACAAAAATGAGATTTTTGTTTCTTTTCTTTCGAATTTCCGCCATTTTTTTTCAATGTAAATGAAAAAATCTGTTACCACCGGTTGATGTGTATGTATATGTAACCTTTTTTTCAAAATCTTCCAAAATCTACATTTTGTTTTAAATTTCTTGAAATTGTTCCAGGTTTTAAACTATTTTTAAAATTTTTTCAAAACTTTTCAATATCTTCTAAATGAGTAGCATCTTTCCTAAAAAAATTTTAAATCCTGCAAAATAACTTGAAATCTTTCAAAATTCTTGAAAACCTTTTTTCGAAATCTTCCAAAATCTACATTTTGTTTCAAATTCCTTGAAATTGTTGCATGTTTTAAATTATTTTTAAAATTTTTTCAAAACTTCTCAATTCTTTTTAAATAAGTAGAATTTTTCCTGAACAAATTTTTAATTCTGCAAAATGACTTGAAATCTTTCAAAATTCTTGAAACCCTTTTTTCAAAATCTTCCAAAATCTACATTTTGTTTTAAATGTCTTGAAATGGTTCCAGGTTTT
>CAKNWT010224287.1:1885-17752 GCA_932066315.1 Andricus coriarius
TCGGCAAAACTCCTAAGTCGGCTTCTAGCCAACAGTTGGACTTCATACTGGGGCAGTACTAAACCAGTACCGCGCGAACGCTCGGCAAAACTCCTAGGTCGGCTTCTAGCCAACAGTTGGACTTCGTACTGGGGCAGTACTAAACCAGTACCACGCCAACGCTCGGCAAAACTCCTTAATTTGGCTTCCAGCCAGCACTTGGATTCAGTACTGGGGTAGTACCAAACCAGTAATACGCCAACTCTCGGCAGAACTCCTAAGTCGGCTTCTAGCCAACAGTTGGACTTCATACTGGGGCAGTACTAAACCAGTACCACGCCAACGCTCGGCAAAACTCCTTAATTTGGCTTCCAGCCTTCACCTGGATTCAGTACTGGGCCAGTACAAAACCAGTAATACGCCAACATTCGGCAGAACTCCTAAGTCGGCTTCTCACCAACACTTGGACTTCATACTGGGGCAGTACTAAACCAGTACCGCGCCAACGCTCGGCAAAACTCCTAAGTCGGCTTCTAGCCAACACTTGGACTTCATACTGGGGCAGTAGTAAACCAGTACCGCGCCAACACTCGGAAAAACTCCTAAGCCGGGTTCTAGCCAACAGTTGGACTTCATACTGGGGCAGTACTAAACCAGTACCGCGCCAAC
The DNA here is from genome assembly GCA_932066315.1 of Andricus coriarius. Lineage (NCBI taxonomy): Eukaryota > Metazoa > Arthropoda > Insecta > Hymenoptera > Cynipidae > Andricus > Andricus coriarius. Next base: position 2,534 of record CAKNWT010224287.1, read on the forward strand.
GCTCGGGAAAACTCCTAATTCGGCTTCTAGCCAACACTTGGACTTCATACTGGGGCAGTACTAAACCAGTATCGCGCCAACGCTCGGCAAAACTCCTTAATTTGGGTTCCAGCCAGCACTTGGATTCAGTACTGGGCCATTACTAAACCAGTACTGCGCCAACGCTCAAAATGGTACAGGTGATCAGCACTGGCATTGCTCCTCGTTTACAAATGGCGCGGTACTATGCCGTTCGTAAGATCTGGCATAAGTCCGACTTTTCCGCCTGGGTTGAGCCAAAGGACGTGAAATAGGAAGAAGAGTTTGTAGAGAAATTTCAGCTTTTAAAAATTCCTACAAAATTTCTTTGAAACATTTTTCAACAGAACTCGTCGTTTTTAACTTACTTATCGAAATGGATATGCATATTCAAACATTGAAAATTCCAATATTACCCCAAAAGACGCCGGGTACGTTACAAGTCTGAAAGAAGACTTGTACAGGGTGCACAGTCTTCCCCTTTATTTCTTAGTTTCCCCTTTTTTCATGAAATTCCCCTGTTTTCCCCTATTCTTAAAAAACTTCCCCTTTTTCCCCTTTCTCATTAAATATACGATACTTGAAAATACAATATTTGAATCACGCGATATCTTTAAAATAAGAGTTTCAAATTTTTTGAATATACAATAAAAAATTAGTCATTGCGATTATTTCCATTCGAAATTTCTTCAATTTGGACGATTTAGAATTGAAAACTTTACATTTAATCTTCAAAATCATCCCAATTCAAGAATTTTTATTTATCCATTTGTAAAATTGAAGGGTTTTTAATTTTGAAAGTTTACAATTGAAAATTTTGTAATTTTAATGATTAGTAATTAATGATTAGTAATTTTTAAGATTTACATTCGAAATGTCTTTAACATGAAACATTTAGAATTGAAAACTTGACTTTTGATCTTCAAAAGCGTTTAAATTTAAGAATTTTGATTTATCCATCTTTAAAATAAAAGAGTTTTTGATTTTTCAAATCCACAATAAAGAAATTATACTTAATTTTGATGACTTACATTAGAAATTTCTTGAATTTGAAACATACATAATTGAAAACATGACTTTTGATCTCCAAAATCATCGAAATTTAGGAATTTTTATTTATATATCTTTAAAATAGAAGAGTTTTTAATTTTTTGAATTCACAATAAATAATTAGTAATTTTGATGATTTACATTTTAAATTTCTTCAATTTTGAAGATTTAAAATTGAAAACTTGACTTTGTTTCTTCAAAATCACTGATACTTAGGAAATGTCTCTGAAATTATTAAATGTACCCATTATTCAATAATAATTAAAGCAATTATAGCATTTAAATAAATTATTTTTGAATGAATAAGATACAACTGCAATGTTAAATGTTCTCACTTGAACAATTTTTAATTTGAGTTTAAGAGCACTGAAGAGTAGGGCGGAGTGAAAATGCTAAAACAAATCAAGCCGTTGAAGCTGAGGGAAAACAAACTTGTGGGTTGGCATTCGACAAAAGTGAAAAAAAAATTTGAATCAGTAAAATTTAACGATTTCAAATTCAAAATATTTCCTATGGGCTCAAAAATTATGACACTTATTATCTTTACAGCTTTTACTAGTGAACAATAATAGAAAAAAATTGCGAAATTTAAAAATAAACTTTTTTCGCAGTAATATTTTTTTTTAAATGTGCAAAAACAGGTTTTTTGTTGATTGAGGCATATGCACACATTTTAAAAAAAGTGGAATATGTCGAACCAGAAATTTACTCAGCTTGAACCGAAGAAAAAATCATTTTGCTTTTTCGAAAAAAAACTTTTGTCTCGATTTAAGATTTTTGGGATTTTAATTTATTTTTTTTCATTTTGGGATGTTATATATACCACGAAAAAAAATGTTTCCCATGAATAAAAAATAATAACATGTTTCTTTGGTTCATGCTGAAGAATTTTCAGGTTCGAATCAATCCAAAAAACATGTTTTTGTACATTTTCAACAAATTTTGAATAAGGCAAAATCTTTTTTCCATTTTCAAAATCTTAAATATTGTAATTTTAAAAGTAAGAACAGAAGATATTAACCGATTCTAAATTTTCCTTCTTCACTTGTTTTGAATGTCGGACTACAAATTGTTATCCCTCAGCTCAAACGATTCGATTAATTTTAGCATTTTTACTTCGCTCTACTGAAGACTGTAGTTTTAAATTTACATTGAAACTATTAATTATAGTAAGGAAGAAATGACGAATCTTAGAAATAAATATTTGTGAGAACGATGTTAAACACATCAAAATTTGGTATTTAACTAATTCTATTTTTTTCTCAGACTTTTTCATATCACTGTCAATGGATTCCCAATGACCTAAGTATATCCAATTTTTAAAAATAAATTATTTAATGGCAGAAATCGTTGATCTGTGATCCCTGCTTGTAGGAGTATTTCTTTTATTCATAAAGAACGTTATGAAAAAATTCTACTTTTAGCATAACAACGCGAGATAGAGAAGGAAGTCCAAATAAGGATTGTAGCTTTTTATTGTAAGGTAGCTCATAAAATAAATATATATTTAAACATTTCTGCTTTAAGCAATTAATTCTTCGACTATACTTAATTACGTAGAAAAACTGGGATCTGAAAGAGATTTTTTTGCTAAAGATTTATTTAAGCATGCCGAGTACAAATAATAAACATCCGAGCGCGAAGCGCGAGGTAACTCATTATCGAGTGCGAGTCGCGAGATATGCAATTCTTATTTTAGTTTTTTTCGGCTCACTCTTACCTAGCCATTAATTCTACCCTTCGATTTTTTTTACAATACACTCCATAGAGTAATAGGCCATAAGAGGAGGAAATTACTAAAATTGATTAGATATAACCAGGTATACGGACTGTAGGATGGATATAGGAGGTTTTTACTAGATTCTAGAACAATGGCCAACAGGTTTTCCCCGAGTTTAATTGAGGCACTTTAAACTTTTAAAAAATGGTCTCAAGTAATTATGGGTCGCCTTACAGCGGGTGCCTTAAATATTTGGGTCAAATGATTTAGAATTTTTTTCAAGTATTAGATAGGGAACATAGTATAGGGGAAGTTTTTTAAATTGTACAAAACTCATCTTAATATTCTAAAAAAATTTTTTTTAATTTAAAAATGTATAAAAACAAAATTTAAATAAATAACTGTTTCATATTGATTTTAGCAGGCTTTGATCAAGTGAAAATGATTTACAATTTTTTTTTGAAAGTGTGCAAAAATGGTATATTCGAAGAAATATCCGAAAATGTTCTTGAAATTTTGTTTTATATTAAAAAATGTTGGAAATAAAATTCTCCAGAGTTCTCCATTAAAATTACCTACTGACATAAACATTTTTCAAACAAACGCTTAGCCTCTAAAATTAATAATTTACAAGATAACAGACATTTGACTGAAGTCATTTTATCGCGTTATGCAGCAATGATTTTCGATGGAGAAAAAAAATGCAAAAATTGCCTAATTTAGGCTGAAAAGTGACTAAAACAAAAAAAAATGACTTTCTGTTTGCACAAAAAGGCCTAAATAAAAACACTTGTCTACTCAAAATTTTGATTATATTACACATTTAATTTATCGACTTAAATTTACAAAATTAGATGAAATTCTATTGTTACGACAAATTTTAATCTATTTTATTACAAAATAAATAAGCCTTCGACAATTAACTGCCGTATTTATATTTCGATGCTTGACAAAAGAAACTAGACAACCAGAGAAATAGAAATTAAAATAGTTAAAGAGGTGATTTTACACGAAAGTATGCGAATAATAGGAGAAAATATTTTTTTAAATAAAATTAATGTAGATACCATATTGAATTAAATACAAAACGCTTCTACTTCCCAACCTTTTAAGTAAAAATATTGCAATTTCAACAAAATAGATGAAATTGTAACTGACAAGGTGAATTTTCAACCAAGAAGATAAATTTTCTACCAAAAAATACGATTTTTCAAGATTATAAATGAATTAAAAAAAAAAAATTATTTTCAACCAAGAAGATTAGTTTCCTTCCAAAAAAGACAAATTTCCAACAAAATACTCGCCACATAGTTGAATTTTCAACCAAAAATAGTAATTTTCAACGAAGAAGATTAATTTTCTATCGAAAAAAATGAATTTTGAAGAAAATAATGAAATTTTCAACCAAAAAGATGAATTTCGAACAAAAATTATGAATCTCCAACAAAAAAATTAATTGCTATTAAAATAGTTTAATCCTCATTCAAAACAGATTATTAACTATCAACCAAACAGTTTTCAAACCGAAAACTCTAATTTTTGTAAAATTATGAATTTTAAAAAGCGTAATGCATAATTGGAAAATTGTTCAGTTTTAACGAGTTAGTTTCACGAACCTAATTTAAGAATACTTCAATTTTATACGCCGTTTGGAAATGTTTAATTTTTAACGGTTTTAATTAAGCTTGAATCAATTGTTGTTAAAGCATCCAATTAGAACAAGAAAAAAGAAACCTAAGTTTACAAAAAGTCTGATAAGATTGTTTGATAAATTGATGAATTAAACATTATTTAATTTTTAATTGTTCAAATTTAGGAGACATCTAATGCAAGGATTTTCATTTTACCTTCTTAAATATTCTTATCATTGCAACTTTACTCTTCTTTAAATATTTAACTATTTTTGAAATTTGCACTCGGAACGACTCAAACCTTGCGAAAAAAATTTTTCTGCCATCTCCATAAAGAAGTTCTGACAAGCCCTAAATCTGGCACATTTCGCCCCAAATCAAAGTTTTGTCTTTTTTACTGGTTCTTATCCTCATTGCAAAATAAACAATAAATAAAAATCATTATTCTAAATAAATGAGTGCAGTACATTGAAAAGACTAACTTAAGGTTTCAGACTTACGTTGTTAGACACTAATCAGAGGTCGGCGCACAAAAAATAGTCTTAGGGTAAAACGCGCAATGAAATGTACCAAAAACTTATACCAAACATAACTTTTTAGAAGAGGACCCATATATGGAGCCGAAACATCTGATGGAAATCTAAAATTTCTTCATAATTTACGGACTCCAAAGCCACAAAACCGAAAACTAATAGGAAAATATTATCTGTTATTTTCAATCATATTGTTTTGTTTTTAAATAACATAAAATAATAGGATTCAGGTGCTAAAATTTTAATCCTGTTTATTTGTACTTTACTTAGTTTTATTTTGGTTTTAAAGCGGATGGGAAGTCCGTGAGAAGCTCCCTAGTAGCAACGTCTGGCTTGTATGACAGAGGCCAGAGTCTGACTCAGCATCTGGTCCCTCTAGTCGACCAGACTGGCGGGAGAAAAGATCAGACCAGACGATAAACAGAATCTGGTGAATAAAGGAACCGGATTCTGGTATTTCGTTTAAACAGTAGTAATTGTAGTAATTGTAGTATGGCCAACGGCCATACCACGCTGGAAGCACCAGTTCCCGTTAGATCACTGAAGTTAAGCAGTGTTGGGCGCGGTTAGTATTTGGATGGGTGACCGTTTGATACTACTGCGTTGCTGTTGGCGGTCGTGGGTGTGGTGAGCCCATTTACTTACAAATTCACCTAAAAAACACTACCCGAATTGGGTAGTGTCACGCTTACCCCTAGAGGCTCGCCGAAAGGGAAATAGCTTAATGATATACAATACAATACAATTAAGGTAGAAATTAATTAATGAAATTGAAAATCTAGCAAACGGAAATCTGAAATATAGTGTAAACTATTACAGAAACCTATTTAGTACGTTATTTTAATTCTGTCTGGTGTGTATCATGACCAGTCTGGGCCAGGATCTGCTATACCAGACTCTGGCGCCAGAACAACACGCCAAAGCGGAACCAGCCGGGTGCCAGGCTGCAAGCAGATTCTTCTTTTTCTGGCGCCCAGCTGGCGCCAGTCTGCAGTTATCTTGCTACTAGGGCTTCTATGGCGCTCAAGCTAAAAAGTCTATTTTACCACACCCTTAACTATTCGCTGTCAGTAGTTGAACGCAGCCCTCTCAATGCAGCCTAATATGTCAGTCACTGATCGCGCTGTAATTTCCGCAGGTTCCATAAAATGGGTCCCGAGAGTTTGATGCCTGAGCCTAGCTAATGCCGAGCATTGGCGCAATACGTGCAGGGACATTTCACCGTCACTGCCGCATTTCCTGCACTCTGTCGTGGGGTCATACCCCATTTCGTGCATATGATAGTTCAATTGGCTGTGACCAGTTAGGATCCGAACCACTGTCCTTATATCTTTCTTGGGTAAACACAGGATTTCCCTGGCTCTGTCCATCCTATAGATATAACTCAGGATGGATTTCGCCTGTCGGCAACGCTAAATTTGTTTCAAGTATTGCCGGTGTTTTGTTCGGATCCAGCAGTACCCTTTCCGGTCCTATGTATTAACTTGCTGAGCCGCATTTTGCCAACTGATCCGCCTTTTCGTTGCCCTTGATCCCTGTGGCACCAGGAACCCATATGAGGGCGAGTGGCGGACGGCCAGGACATAGATTCATAGATTCCTGCTCCTGACCCTTCCTCTCCCCTGGAGCCATCTGTATAATAGATTTCCCCTTGGAGGAGCGGGTTACAATTGGATTTCCACAAATACCTGCTTGTATTGCAGATGCGTAAAGTTTTGGTAAAGTTGAAGCGTTTTGTTATTTTATCTTGCCTCATCTCTAGAATCGGCAGTGTGCTGATGTCACTTGGGAGCCTAGTGTGCCTAGTCGACCGAGTCCATCTATTTTCATTTTCCAGGCGGCGCATCGCGTATATAGCATATAGGAGCCTTGGTTTAAGGACAGAAGAGTAGAGCCGTGCAAGTATATTAGACCCTAGACCCCACGTCAACACAAGGGTTCCCGTGCATATTCAAAAAGTCATGACAAACTTCCTTCATTGAGTATCCAGGTGCTTTTCCCAGTTTAGTTTGCTATCTAGGATTACTCTCAAATATTTAAGCGAATCTAAAAACGTCAGCTTAGGGATCGTCCATATATTACGTAATCAGTTTTTCTTTTGTTTAAATAAAGACGAAAAGAGGATTGCTGTGAAGTTGAGAATGACACAACGATAGAAACAAAAGAAAAATTGATTACGGAATATATGGACGACCCCTTACCGCCACGGAATACAGGAGCGTCAATTTTCGGCACTTTATAATTTCTCATGAAAATGACCAGGCTGGTCTTTTCCGGAATTACCGGGAGCCCCGAGCAATCGCACCAGAACTCTGCGAAGCACATCGCCGACCTTGTGAGACCCATCAACGTTTCCAGATGAGCCCCCCTGACTACGATTACAAAGTCATCCGCATATTCCTGAGTATAATACCCCATTTGGTCCAGCTGCTGCTCAAATTTTGCCACGACAGCATGAAGCGCACTTTCTACCGAGGATAAAAGACGTTAGGCTGATCGGTCGGAAATCTTTTGCAGCAGTGTAACCCTTCTTCCCAGGTTTGGAAATGAAGGCCACTTTGCCATCTTTCCATTCCGTTCCTCAGTGGAGGGACGAAGAGATGCATGCCTTTTTGCAAAAGTGCTGAAAAACGCCATCCACCCCTGGTGATTTAAAGGGATAGAGGGGCTCTACGGCCCATTTCACCATTTTACAATCAACAACCTTGCGGCGAAATTCCGATCGGCCCTCCCCATCTCTTGACCCCAGCCTTCCTCCTCTTGGTCGGTTCGGATTCGCTGAAAATCCGGGAAGTGAACTTCCATCAGGTGATTCAGCGTTGCTTCTTCACCTTCGGCAAACTCACGATTATCGAGCCTTATCAGCCCGAGGCGACCCTCCGGATTTTAAGCCAGAATCTTGTGGAGCCTCGCTGTTTCCAGAATATCTTTCGATTCCTCGCAGAAGCACCTCAAATCCTCCTGTTTATATTTTCTGATATTTTTATTGTATTTATACTGCGCCGTTTTATAGATGTCCCAGTCTAAAGGCAATTTAGTTCTATTTGCCCTTTTGCATAACATTCTTGTATTTTTACGGAGTCTATCCAGGTGGATATTCCACCATTCTGCTCCTTTTTTAGAGTTAGGTGTGCTCTTTGAGTTCCTGTTTATATAAGTCCCAAAGTGTATTTCTGGGTTTCCTGATCTTCGAAACCACCGGTTTTTCTAGGGTTAATCGAAACAAGATATATTTGTGGTCCAAGAGAGACTCCTCATTGGAGACTCTCCAGTCCACTACCTTGCTCCTCAGTAAATCAATGCATAGCGCACAGATGTTTGTGCCTCCCCACAGCCTATGGTGGGAGTTTGGATCGCAGCCCAACATCAGAGGAATCCTGTTATCCTGGCAGTGTCGAATTAGAGTCTCCCTCTCTAGGAGGCAGGGCTCCCTAGACATCGCCCGGGAAATAAGCCGAGGCAACAGACAACTCTATCCTTTCTCAGGTTATGGCCCTGCGTCTCACCTTCATAACGGTAAGATCCCTGGAGCAGAGCATAGGCACCAATATCGTATCCATATCCTTGACGGCTATGCATGCGCTAGGCATTTTTTTGCGCGGCCCCTTATATATAGTGCCACACCCTGACAAGTCATTAATCCTTTCCCTGTATAACCAGGGTTCTTAAATATGGCAATTTATGCCTGTACCACTGACATGCGCTGGCTAGAACCGCCAAAGCGCATTTGCTGTGGTGCAGATTAATCTGCATAATGGGGATTCCCGTCTCAGCCAATGAAAGGCTAATTTGGGGCACCTCGGGACGCTTCTGGAGCCCTTCTTCCTCTTGCCTATAGGATAAGTCTGAGGAGTTGCTCCAGATAAATTGTCCGCACCCACTGCCCCCTGTGGGGTGTCTTAACTGGTGTTTGCAAGACGCGCTTTGCGGTATATCTTTTGCTGTGCTCCGCTATGATGCCTCTTCCTTACGGAAAGTTCCGTTATCTGCACTTCTACAGTGTCGACAAGATTGTCTCCACCATTACCAAAAGTTCGCACCGACTCTGGTGGATCGCCCCTAAAGTGCCTTCCACTTTTGGTGCCCTTTCAGCTTTTGACACGGCGATCACATCGTAGCTTGGGAGCACAATAACTCGCGCCCTCGATATTTCAGGAGGCTTTGCTATTACCCTCTGGAAGGGTCACTCATCAGTTTAAGTTCCACCGACTAGAGTCCGTCAGTTTTCCAGAGTGGCTACATCTCGCGATGCAGCCCCTCGGGCTCACCTATTCCAGATCTATAGTTTAACCCTTATGTACACGCTAAGCGGCACTCCGTACCGCACTTTTTGAAAAACTTGAATGCGCGCGTTCTTAGCAACTTGGGCGACCTGAGTGCCACAGGTATTCTTTTGCCAACTAACGCCGAGGAGCATGAAAGCTATGCGGGTTTCCAGAAGCTTGCTTCCAGTACTCCAGCACATGATCTGATCATGCTCCGGTACTCCATAGCACGTCAAAGTGACACGGCGTTCCGCCAGCGTGTCGAAATGCGAGAATTCCCAATCACACAGCCACACAAAAACAACTTTTTTCGGGTCTGGAGGTCAGACCATGGTTACTATATGTTTTTGAGGTCACTGAATCCGAATCCAATGTGCAATGTACTGAGAGAAATGTAAATTTCTATTTTCACGAATTATGTTTTGTTTCAGAAAATTTCAATATGTTGAAGGATTAAACATTACCCAAGCACGGCTGTATATTTTATGTATATTACACATTCGTTTTAGATCCATAGCATAATTTTATGGAACAACAAGCAGTCCACAGGCGCCAGAAATGGAAGTGAAGCACAGAGTGCCGCAAGCGTGTAGTAATGTGAAGTCAATGTAAGCGTATGCGTAAGGGCTAATGAGACCTTTAATCCCTCCCACTAGCTACAAGATCCCGCTCTCCCTAGGAGAGTTTATTTTACTTACTTTATTTAATTTTTGTTTTTGTTTTCGAGATATGTAATCTCATTATTTCTGTTATTAAAAAAAACAGCAACAAAAACCACATATTTTGAGAGAAAATTCAGCGTTTTATTTGATACCGCATGCTCATCTCGCTGCGAAATCTCCCATGGGCCATGGAGCGTTACCGAAAATTTGACTGAAGAACATTAGTCGATTTTTATCTTCTTCAAAATATAAGTATTATCTGTGAGTCTAAAATATTTAACACATAATTTTATTATTATCTTTACATACTTTGCACTTATAATACCTAAAAGAATTTAATATAAATTTTGAAACTTCACTCCATTGTGCTTTGACATGAGCACTTTACTGAGGTAATTTTAGAAAAAAAATTATTATTCAAACGAAAAACAGAAAGTGACTGGGACTTAAAGTGGTCATGTATGCTTTTTCCAATGTTCTTAAAATTGACAAAAATACTCTGATAGACCTCCACCCTCCCCTGAACGTATAACGTATTTTGTAAATGACCAAAAAATGTCTTAAAATAAAATTTTGTAAAAAGAGTATTAAAAACTGATTCAGGCAGACCTAACGAGACACAAGAATCTAGGGCAGGTTTTTAAAATTGTTCAAAAGTTATCTGAATATTCTAAATAAGTATTTACAACTAATTTCGGTAGGCTTAGCGAGTGACAATTATTCAGAAAATGTTTTTGAGAATGTTTGTTTGAAAATTCCGAGTATATAGTTTTTTCCGTACTCTGAGATGACTCACGAAGATTTTATCAATTTTAAGATTCTAGAAACGTCATGTACTTTTAAAATTTGATAAAAACTCATTTTTTTGATTATAATCGATTATGATAACACCTATCACATCAAATTTGTTATAAGGGATTGTGCATAAATTACGTAACAATTTCTCGCGTAAATACTGGAAATAGAAATTAACAGAATTGAGAGATTCTTTTAATCGAAAACATTTCAACATTCAATTGTTACATTTTGAAAACATTCCAATTTTAATGCTTAAACTTCAAAACGCTCAAATGTCAATTCTCATGATTAAAAAAATTAATGAATTTTCACTTTTAACAATTCGAAAGCAATCAAACTGCAATGCTTCTAATTGAAAATATTACAATATTCAATGCGTACCATTGTAAAACATTCAAATTTCAATTATTCAACTTTAAATATTTAAGCTTCAGTTATATTTTTATCGCCTCGACTTTAAAAAATTGAAACTTCAATACTTAAAATTGGAAAAAATTCAAACTTCAATCTTTACACATGGAGACATTTCAATATTTAAGGCTTTACCCAGTGGGCACAAAACCATGAACATCCCAAGCACGTCCTTGGGACGTTCCTAGGACGTCCAATGTCAGTCCAAACAACGTCTCTGGGACGTCTAATGTCCTAAAGATGCCCTAAAGATGTCTTAAAGACATAGGACGTTCTCGGGACATCTTTCGGACTAACATTAGACGTCTTAAGAGCATCCCTAGGATGTCCAAGAGACATGTACCAAAAGACGTCTTAGGGACGTCCCGAAGACGTCTCTAGGTCATCCTTAATTTTTTTGCCCACTGGGTAACTTCAAGAAATTCAAATTGTAATGCTTCCACATCCAAAAATTCAAACGTTAATACCTATAATTGAAAAGGATTCAATATTCAATGCTTGAAATTGGAAAGCAGGTAAATTTCAATGTCGATAATTGGAAAACATTCAACTGTTAATACTTCAACTACAAAGAATTCAATTTTAAAGGCTTTATTTAGGGGAAAAAAATTATTCGGAAAAATATGTGAGAAAGGGGGGGGGGGTTCAAAACTTATGGAGCCTCACAAAAGGGTGTACGTGTTTCAAAACTTCAGGGACAAAAATGTTTACGCAATTCATGCACGGTATCTAATTATAGAGGCCTTAGAGTTGTTAAAAAATCGGGGATAAACATATAAGCATGGTTCACTTGTAAGTTAGACAAAAAATGGCCACTGATTTGTAGAAATATTGTAAAAGGTTTTAAAAAAATTTCACCCTTTTTCTGATTGTTCTGGAGTAAAAAAATTTAAACAACAAAATATGTATTTCATATTTTGAATGCAGATTTCAGGAATTTGCCATATCTTGCATTGAAATTGAATCATTTATCTCGGAATTTTCATTTTTTTTAAATAAATAAGAAAAACCTTAAAAACTAATCAAGATGTCGAAAATTCGTTCAATATATATGGAGAATAAATTTCTATAGATTTCTTGTTAAAATTTGGTGTTATTAGGCAGGATAGGTTAGGCGCAGACGTATAGACAAAAAGTACGAAAACGAGCATGAGGATGTCGTATTTTTCTGAAGTACATATCGAACACATGTTGCCACAGAGAAGTTTTGATCCGATTTTGTAGCACAATTTGATACTTGGACATTTTGTGCGATATGGACTTGTTTAAGACAGTTTATAAATACGAACGAATACGTTTATAAGCTACGTACTAGTTACTAATTTCATACTAGTCAGTGTCTTATAAATGTAATAATTATTGAAAATCTTAATAGCATTAGAGCACCATTCCATGTGTCGCGGATCCTTTTCGTCGGGAAAACAAGTAAATATTACTCCGTCTCCTCTGACACTTCGATGGGTGCAAATAAGACTATACCCTCATTTGGCACATACAAAGAATAGACGTAGAACACAAACCCTTGATAGAAAAAACGTGACTCACGAGTAAAATCAGTCAGATAGACGTAGCAACAGATTTCTGTATGAAAAAGATGTATCGCCAGTTTTTAGTGTTAGAAAAACGTAGCAATTGTTTTTCATATTAAAAAGACGTGGAGACTCGTGTCTCTGGTCCCGTGTCGAAGAAAGACGTAAGTCGAAGTTTTAAAAATAAAAAGACGTACAAACATTGGAACATTTTAAAACGAGATTCTGTTTTAACATAATATCAAGCGCAGAAAATTAACTGTTAATAATAATTATTAACTAACTTTTTATCTACGATACAGGTGAAACATTCTAGCTCTAAAGTTTGGGACGTTATATCTTGATTGAAATTAAGTTTAAGGGCCGGTTTCACCAACCTCGGTTAAAAATTTGACCCACGGTTAAACCGATAATCGACGGTTAAATATGACGTATAGCGTGCATTTTAACCTGTTTTAACTGGCCGTCAGTTAACCAATGATTTAACCGAGGTTGGTGGAACTGGCCCTAAGAATTTAAAGAGACACATAATAACGTTTAACTGACTTTATTATCATGGATTATTTTGCAAGTTTTTATTCGTTAAAAAATGTAAATATTTATAGATTTTACTGACATTCGCATTTAAAAATTCACACATTGAAAACACATTTTTTTAAATTAATGAAACTAAACTACATTTTACTACATTCTTAATTGCTAAGTAGTAAGGTACAACTATGGGGCGACCGCCGCCGTCTACCCCCGCTCCTCGGCTGTCTGTGTAGACTGGCGCCTACCCCTACCACTACGTTGCGAGGTCACTGATTCCTATCCGTGGGGGAGGGGGAATATTTGAACCAAATGAAAGTCATGACCCCCCATGTAAATCCCCTCCCGACGGACAGGGGTCAGTGACCTCGCTGTTGCGAGCACGTGCGTGTGTGTCTAGCTTTTATTTGCACCCATGTCTAGAGATAAACACGCCTTGGAAAAGGGAGATCTCTGACGTCATTTCTAGTAATTCAAATCAAGGTATATACTTTTAATGATTTTAATTGAGAATTAAATATCAATGAGTTTCTTTTAATGATTACATATGAATAATAAAACTTATTTTCGTAAAGAATGGTATGATAAATAAAAAGAGATTGGGATCACATTTAAACATATCAAAAATAGATTTATTCAGCAAATTAAAAAAATTACATCTAATTGCAGGTAGAAAAACCCGAGTTATGAGTTAAGAAATTTGAAATTAGCTTAAAATTAAAAGATACCTTTCCTTAAAATTAACAAATATGATGACTATGATTATTATTAATATTATGACTCATTACACATCGCAGACTAGGACATCATTTTATTTGATCTATTTGCCATCTCCTTTTCCTCTCCCTCCATGTCAGATTCTCTTCAATTCTTTCCCTTCTCACTCTTCACTTTCAATCCCTTAACTACCATGTTATTTTCCCTCTTCGCCCTTGCTTCCCCTTCCAATCTTCTTTCAATGCCACTCATTCTTTTCTTCAATCTTTCATTCTCATTTCGCAAGTTATCACTCCCTTTTACTGTTTCTGCACTCTCTGTTTCCTTCCCCATATGTGACGCGATCTGAGAAAAGGGACCTACTAGGCAAAAAATCGATTTTCGGATTATGATGGATTCTATAAGTTCTTTAATTGATCTTTCTAGGGGTGCAATCAGAAATTTTTTATCCGTATTATTCCATTAGATATAAATTATTGAAAAAGAGTCTTTGAACGGTTGCCGAGCGGCAGCTTGACGACTCTGCATTTATTCTTCTCCCACCACTCCCCCCACTACTGGCCGCGATCCCAGCGTGGAGCTCTACGCTCCGCACAATTAGATATTTCATGTTATGTCGTCAATTGCAGGAAACTTAATGTGTTTTACAACCTGGACAAGAATAATTTTTCGGGACTGAAAATTCCGAAAAATTAGATTCCGGGCACTGTAAAATTCCCGAAATGGAAAACTCCCAAATAATAAAATTCCCGAATAATAACATTCCCGAATAGTTTATAATGTTACCGAATTGGAAAATTCCCGACAGTTTATAATATTACCGAATTTGAAAATTCTCGAATAATAAATTTTCGGAATAATAAAATTCCCGAATAATAAAATTTCCAAAAAATAAAATTCCCAAATTGGAAAACTCCGGAATAAAAAAATTCCCAATAGTTTATAATAATACCGAATATTAATATTCCCGAATAATAAAATTCTGGACAGAAATTTGCCGAATTATGAAATATCCGAAATAGAAAATTCGGAAATGTAAACACTTAATTTTTAATAACAGATATTAGTTATTTATTAAAAATACAATAATGAAATATTTCTATAAAAAAAAATTGCTTTTAATGTTTAAAGTTGCTAAAATTATTGTTTGAATTTAACACAATAATTAAAAAAAAATTTTGGGATGATTGAAAAATCCCGAAAAATAGTTTCTGGAATATTCCCGAGTTGGAATATTGCCGAATAATAAAACTTCCCGACAATTTATAATATTACCGAAATTTAAAATTGCCGAATAGTACATTTCCGACAAAAAATTGCCGAATTATAAAATATTCGAACTAGAAAATTCCCG
>CAKNWT010224305.1:0-10449 GCA_932066315.1 Andricus coriarius
TCAGTCAAATTTACTGATTCACAAGTGAAACCGGGTTTCAGTAGCCCGCTTTTTATTTATACATAGTGAGAAAAATGTTTGGTTCCGACAAGAAAATAATTTTGTATGAATTTGTGCAACAACATTTTCTTGTTTGACCAAATTTTTGTTTGCAAAACGTTTTATTGAAGAAACAATAAGATTTTGTTATATGCATATTTTTCACAGTGCAAATTCAGCGACAAGATTTTTATACTGACTGCACTAATTATTCATCAAGCTAAAATTTTTAATCGAGAATTGAATGATAATTTGATATGAAAAGTTGTGGCTTTTAGAATTTAAAATGCAAACCTTATACTTTACCTCGTTCGATTTTGGTCTTCATTTTTAACGTCGTTAAATTTGTTGACATTAATCGGTGCCAAGTCCAATCAACCTATTTTTACAGGAGAGAAAAAAAACCTTTCTAAAGCAAAAATTTATAACTGATTGAGTAAATTATTTTTTTTGTAGGTGGATGGATCAGTATGATAACCATTGTGTCTAAAATAGATAGCGCTACATGTGCATGCAATTCTAAATAAAAATAGTACAAGAATTGTTAAGTAAATCATATGAAATATATATTTTTATTTATTTGACAAAAAAAATAACGCTATTGAAACGAACAAAATTTTTAAATATAAATAATTGTATCAAATGCAATACATTGGAATATAGAAATAGTCTCTGATTTTGCAAAAGATACTTATATTTTACAACCACCATCTACAAAATTCTGATTAAAATATGAGATAAAAGCTTTCCTCATATACATTATGCAACCAAATTAGGTCAGCGAATCTGGAATCTTTTTAACTCTTCCTTTCTTCCGACAAATGGAGCTGACATTATATACTATAGTGCAATTTAAACGCATTTTTTATGTAAGATGTAAATTTGACAGCCACAAATGTCAACACCTGTTTTCATATGCGATTTGATGGAACCTATAAATAATGTAAAACTCCTGTGAATTGCACTGGCGACTAAAAATAATATGCCATATATTTATTACAATAATGTTATAATAATGATTCTCTGGGTAGCAGCGCAAAATTTGAGCATCAAATTAAAAAATTGAAATCACAATACAGGATAAAATCAGATAAGTACTTATCTGTGTACTTATCAGATAAATACTTATCTTAGTTTGTGCATATACTTGCTTTCTAAGTAAAATTTATTTTTAATATTCCCTTGCTAGTCGATGACTATTATTTAATGCGCTTCTCCAATTTTATTCTTTTAATTTATAGAAATTTGTTAGATTGAGAAACTTGTCAGAAATATATAAAAGTACATTTTTTAAACTATCAATTTTAAAACTAAATCAATGTACTGTAATTCTAAATTACAAAAGTGAAGTTCAGACGCAATATTTTTCTACTTTTAAACTATATCAAAAAATTACATTTAATTAAAGTTATTTATTAAAATTATTAAAATTAAAATGAAAGATCTTGAATGAAAGAAAATTTACTTGATGCAAATATATGATCGTACTGAATACGTCCTATAAAACATTTCCTTAATACAATGCAATTTTTTTATCTAAACTAAACCAAAATTATGAAAAATCATTGTTGCAAATTAATCTTGATTTCAGTCAGTGAAATATTAACTGAGTGAGGGAACGATGTTGTTGGTTGAAGGAAATAAGCGATTTGTCTTTAAAAATTAGGTAGTTTATATGGTCAAATGTGATTTTAAATGAAGAAAACATTTCCTCCAAACATTATAAAGACCTTCGGCTGAATAAAATTGTTTCTTAATTGGAACATTTGATTCCTTGGTTTAGAGAAGGGTATTCTAAATTTTAACAAATATTTCTTGGGGTCAAAGAAATGGGTTTTTAAGAAGAGTGAATACTTCAGTGATCCTTAGATGAGATATTAAACCAATATTCTATTGACCTACAAAAATACTACAATTGTTTAAGAAATTTGAATAGTTGCAATAAAAAAATTGAATATATAGCATTTGTTCAGAAGTTTAATGTAAAAGTAATGATTATAATGTAATATTATATTGATACTATTAATTTTTTTTCTCTACAAGGTACCGTCAAATGGGGTAATTTTGGATAGTTGGGGTAATTTTGGATAGTTGGGGTAAATTCTGACATTCCTAAATTGATAGTTTAAATTACTTAAGGGGGTTTTAACTAGAATCTAGCACCAGTTAACCATGAAAATGTCATTCAAATGAATGTTGTTTGTACTGAAATGAATGTACAATTTGAACAAATATGCTGAAATGTTAAATTAAAAAATACTCATTTCAGCGAAATACAAATATATTTAATTCAAAATATTGCAGATTGTTTATTTGTTGGACGATGGTTACAAAGGAAATATTTATTATAGGGTGTGAAAAACAGAATCAAAGAAACTAGGTTCTTATCTCCCAAGAAATAATTTCTTCGACACAATAATTTTTACATTTATTGCAAGGAAATATTTCTTTGTATTAAAAAAAATATCAGCGAGCAAATTCTTCCTTTGAGTCGAGGCATGACTTTTTTGCCTCTTAGCAATATTTACTCAACTGAAGTAAATAATTACTTAGTTCAAATAAAAGAAACCAAAGAAACGTATGTTCTTGGATTCAGTAATTTTTTTCCCGCGTATTCACTTATATATAATGTATATGAGCATACTTCCTATTTCTAATTCTGCATGACAATTCATTTTAATTTCTTATTATAGTACCCTTCCATATAGAGATGAATTTCAAGCAATTTAAATTCTTTCAAAATATCCTTGATGTATGTCGAGCATTTAAAATTTTTTCCAAAATATCCTCAGATGAAATTAAAATATCGAACACGATACATTTCACGTGGCCACACTTTACTTAACCGAGATAATCGTCTGGTATCGATCGTTTTTTGGATCTACTAATTCTTGATCTCCATCTTTCGAGAAAATCTCGACTTTGTCTCGAAATTATCGACACGCGTCACTACTTTTTTCAGAACATTCTTTAATTTACAACTATTTTCTATGTGGTCAAGATTTTTCCCTGACGTTCCACACGCATGTATCCGCTTATGGACAGGTGGATCGAAATTGTTATAATATAGAAATCTTTGTTTGAAGAGAACATACAAGTTGCAGTAAATTTCTCTCTGAATGAAGACGTAAATTTAATCATTTAATTAATGACTTGCTGACTATTAGATCTTGTAAAGATATCGATATCAGGACAATTAGTGTGATCGACTTTGACAAATAGATCAGCTCTATAAAAATTACTTATCCACTCTCACAAAATCACGTAAGCACCGGAGATTCTCATTGTTATGACTCAGTGCAGAATATTGAGGGTAATAAAAACCAGTGCCTATAATGAGAGAAATTTCATATTTCTAATCCAAATTTTGCATACGCATAACTCTATGTAATGCTCATTTTTACACCTTCATAAATTACGTAGGCTTATTGTTATTCAGAGAAAGGTGTTTTTTTTTCAAAGAGGAAGTATGTACTTATACATTTGTAACCCATCGAATGTAAATTGTGATTTTTTTCTGCATGCTTTAACATTTGTTAATTTTAAAGCATATTTTAAAAAATATAGAATTTCTACACATTCAGTTTGAATTTGAACCATGTCATAAAGGAAAAAAATGTCTTCTAAATTACGAAAAAGATGGAAAGTAGTTGAGCTAAGCCATTTCTTTAGAAAATTTCCCATACGGGTTTTATCTGGTAATCTTATTGACAAACAAGATATTCCCCGATTTTTTCTCAACAAAATCTCTACTTCATCACCACTTATTCATTTTATTACTAGCTTCCCAAAATTATATGAATTGCGTGCATTTATCGGTGTATTTTGGGTTTTTTTAATGAAAATAAGTCCGAATCTCACCTGGAATTTTCGATTTTATGTTCCTTTTGGGTAAAAAATGTACCACGCGGAAGTGGAAATAAATCGGATAATATTTAGAGGTCGCTCATCACGAAATTTTCTATTTTTACAGAAAAATTCATTTTTCTCGAAAACGGCAGATCTTAATGCAAAATTACACGAAATATAAAAGATGAGGCTCATGAAAATTAGTATGATTTTTTTTTTGTAAAATTAGGGACAGTTAAGGCGATATGCGACGCAATTTAATTCGTATAAAGAAGCTTTAATAATCTATACTTAATGAGGGTTGATTAATATTCATTTAAATGATTTATGTTCTTAAAAAACAATTCATACAAACAAACTTTTCAAAAATAGTAATTTTATATGTTTAGACGAATTTTTTTGAAGAACCTAAACAAAATTAAATTGTGTATTAAAGATGAATGGATGATTAACACTTCATTACAACAATTTTAAGAGTTCACTATAACTCTGTTTTCAATTTTGAAAATAAGCTTACAAAGCTAAGACAAATTTGCGATGAGCGACCTTTAAATTTTATCCGATTTTTCGCTCCTCCACGTGGTTAATTTTTTGTTAATTAAATTAATGAAAATAAAAAATTTATATTTGTTTGTATCGATATTAGAATCTAAATCAAACTGCTATGCAATCATCTTCCTGTAGGCGTTTTTTATCAATTCCAGTCCAAAAATTTCCGACTGAAAGGCCGAAAATTTGCTAATTGACGAACTGGAAAAATCGACTGAGGATTTAAAATCTAAAATGAATAAAAATGCAGACAAATTGGGTCTATTGGCTCACGTATTATGGAAGAAGAAACATTATTTTTTGTATGAAAAAGTTTCAAGCTTACGAAAAATAATTATTTTAGCAATATTTTCTTTTATTGAATTTTTTATTCCTGTCGGTTCTTACCAATTTGTTAAAAATGGTTGAATTTCAATTATGGCTTTTTTCAGGAAACACATTCACTCTAACTCTGTTTTCAATTTTGAAAATAAGCTAACAAAGCTAAGACAAATTTGCGATGAGCGACTTTGAAATATTTTCCGATTCCACGTACAGGGTGGCCACTATTTTTAAAATTTTTGTCTCCCGGCTTTCTCCCGGTTCTCCCGGTGAATATTCGTCATTTCTCCCGGTTCAGAAAAAAAATATACTCGATAAGCACCAGCAAACTTTTTTGCAAGAAATCTGTTGTCTATGAATCATATAAACAATTTAAATATCCGTTGTTAAACCAATTTTTCAATATTATGTTTAAAAAAAAATATTTAAGAATAATTAATTATTTCTAACTGAAAACGTCTGAAATAAAAAAAAGTATATATAGAACAATTTTGGACAATTTAATTAGAAAAAGGAGTTGAATAATATTGTGTAATTTCTAAGTCGAAGCGCTAAAAATTAAAAAAAAATTTTAATTGAAGAATCGCGAAATCGAATTGTTTCGGATTAAAATTTCGAACATAGGACAATGTCAAAATGTTGAAAATGGTATATTTAAACATTTGAATTTCGGAAAATAGATCATTTAAAATTCAGAGGAATTGAAATTGTATCATTTACAATTAAAAGCGTTCAAAATAAAAAATGTACAAACTTGTCAATTTGAATCATTTTAAATTCAGAGCAATTAAAATTTGACAATTTGAAATTTGAAACTGAATTGAATCTTTCAAAGTCAAAGCTTCTGAAATTCTAGAATTTGAAATTGTTATTAAATAAAAAAAATTAGAATTTGACATTAAAGCTGATGAGACAAAATTTTCTAAAATCAAAAAATAAATTGAATTAATTAAAAAAAACGTTGAAAATAAATATTAATTTTAAATAGGAAACACTAAAATGAAAAAATTTCTTATGTGAAAACAATTTTTATTACCAATAATTGTGATATTAACACTTTTTAATACTCAAACCCTTTACAATTTCAATTCTTTTAAGTAAATTCAAATCGTTAAAAGCTTAATAATTTTTAAATTGCTAATTATATTGTCCAAAATTCAACCAATTAAATTTAATTGCAAAATTAAAACCAATGAAAGGGAAATATAAAATAATTAGAGTTCAACATGAAAATTCAGAACTCTAAAGTTATTGTAACAATTTAAAATTACCGAAATTATTCAATTACTGATGTATCAATTTCAAAAAGTTTTATCTTTATCTTGTTTTATTTTTAAATCAATTTTTGATTTTTCAAGAAACACTGTAAAAAAATTGCATAAAGATTGCACGAAATCATTTATGAAAGATTTAGAAAATGTTACAATGAAACCTTTTGATAATGTTGCACACAGGTTTCAAAAACGTTTTAAAATTATTTCTATGAAATGTTTCCTGAAGTAAATCTAAAATATTGCAGAAATCTTTATCTAAAATATTATTTGTTTTGTTTAAAAATAATTTAAAGAAACCTTGCAGAAACATTGCACTAAAATGTTACTTGCCTTGTTCGAAAATATTTTCAAGAAACATTGTAAAAAAATTGCATAAAGATTGCACGAAATAATTTTTGAAAGATTTAGAAAATGTTACAATGAAACCTTTTGATAATGTTGCACACAGGTTTCAAAACCATCTTAAAATTATTTCTATGAAATGTTTCCTGAACTAAATATAAAATATTGCAGAAACATTTCACTAAAATATTACTTGTCATGTTTAAAATAATTGAAAGAAACTTTGCAGAAATATTGCAGAAACATTGTATTAAAATATTACTTGGCTTGTTGAAAAATATTTTCAAGAAACATTGTAAAAACATTGCATAAAAATTGCACGAAATCATTTATGAAAGATTTAGAAAATGTTACAATGAAAGCTTTTGATAGCGTTGCACACATGTTTCAAAAACGTTTTAAAATTATTTCTATGAAATGTTTCCTGAACTAAATATACAATATTGCAGAAACATTTCACTAAAATATTACTTGTCATGTTTAAAAATAATTTAAAGAAACTTTGCAGAAAAATTGCGTTAAAATATTACTTGGCTTGTTAAAAAATATTTTCAAGAAACATTGTAAAAAAATTGCATAAAAATTGCCCGAAATCATTTATGAAAGATTTAGAAAATGTAACAATGAAACCTTTTGATAATGTTGCACACAGGTTTCAAAAACGTTTTAAAATTATTTCTATGAAAGGTTTCCTGAACTAATTATAAAATATTGCAGAAACATTTCACTAAAATATTACTTGTCATGTCCATATCATCTCACATGCGGCAAGTCTCTCTGCGGCATGTCACATCTGCGGCATCTCTACCTAACGGCTTCTCTCCCGCGCGGCATTTCTCACAGTGAAATTGACATTTTTGCGGCATCTCTCGTTAGTGGCAAGACTCCTAGTGGCATCTCTCCCCTCAAAAAAAAAATGTCAAGTCCAAATAAAAATGGCAAAACTGCGGCGAGTCTCCCAGCACTTATTGTCTCTCCGGCGGCATCTCTCACCCGGCAAAAATTTTCAAGGCCATGTTAAACTGACAAAACTGCAGCAAGCCTTACAGGACTAATTGTTACATCTGCGGCATCTCCCACCCGCGGCAAGTCTCTCCAGCGGCATCTATCCCCCAAGAAAAATTTCTGAGCAGTACTAAAAATGACAAAACTGCGGCAAGTCTCTCCAGCGACATCTATCCCCCAAGAAAAATTTCTGAGCAGTTCTGAAGATGGCAAAACTGCGGCAAGTCTCTCCAGCGGCATCTATCCCTCAAAAAAAGTTTCTGAGCAGTACTAAAAATGGCAAAACTGCGGCAAGTCTCTACAGCGGCATCTATCACATAATAAAATTGTCTGAGTAGTTCTAAAAATGGCAAAACTGCGGCAAGTCTCCCCAGCGGCATCTATCGCCCAAGAAAATTTTCTAACTAGTTGCAGAGATGCCAAAACTGCGGCACGTCTCTCCAGCGGCATCTAGCCCCCAAGAAAAATTTCTGAGCAGTTCTGAAGATGGCAAAACTGCGGCAAGTCTCTCCAGCGGCATCTATCCTCCAAACAAAATTTCTGAGCAGTACTAAAAATGGCAAAACTGCCGCAAGTCTCTCCAGCGGCATCTATCGCCCAAGAAAATTTTCTAACTAGTTGCAGAGATGCCAACACTGCGGCAAGTCTCTCCAGCGGCATCTATCCCCCAAGAAAAATTACTGAGCAGTGCTAAAAATGGTAAAACTGCGGCAAGTCTCCCCAGCAGCATCTATCGCCCAAGGAAATTTTCTGAGCGGTACTAAAAATGTCAAAACTGCGGCAAGTCTCTCCAGCGGCATCTATCACATAAGAAAATTGTCTCAGTAGTTCTAAAAATGGCAAAACTGCGGCAAGTCTCTCCAGCGGCATCTGTCGCCCCAGAAAATGTTCTAATTAGTTCCAAAGACGGAAAAATTGCGGCAAGTGTCTCCAGCGGTATCTATCAAATTCTATCAAATTCCAGCGGCATCTATTAAAATTTCCTTCAGACTCGCCGCAGTTTTCCCATCTTTGCAACTACTTAATAAATTTTCTTGGGCGATAGATGCCGCTGGAGAGACTTGCCGCAGTTTTGCCATTGTTGGAATAGTTCAGACAATATTCATGGTCGATAGATGCCGCTGGAGAGACTGGCCGCAGTTTTGCAATTTTTAGAACTACTCAGACAATTTTCCTATGTGATAGATGCCGCTGGAGAGACTTGCCGGAGTTTTGGCATCTCTGCAACTAGTTATAAAATTTTCTTGGGCGAGAGATGCCGCTGGGGAGACTTGCCGCATTTTTGCCATTTTTATAACTTGTCAGACAATTTTCTTGGGTTTTAGATGCCGCTGGAGAGACTTGCCACAGTTTTGCTATTTTTAGAACTGCTCAGAAATTTTTCTTGGAAGATAGATGCCGCTGGAGAGACTTGTCGCAGTTATGCCATTTTTAGAACTGCTCAGAAATTTTTCTTGGGGAATTGATGCCGCTGGAGAGACTTGTCGCAGTTTTGCCATTTTTAGAGAGACAATTTTCTTGGGTGATATATGCCGCTGGAGAGATTTGCCGCAGTTTTGGCATCTCTGCAACAAGTTAGAAAATTTTCTTGGGCGATATATGCCGCTGGAGAGACTTGCCGCAGTTTTGTCATCTTTACAACTACTTAAAAAATTTTCTTGGGCGATAGATGCCGCTAGGGAGACTTGCCGCGGGTAGGAGATGCCGCAGATGTGACAATTAGTCCTGTAAGGCTTGCTGCAGTTTTGTCAGTTTAACATGGTCTTGAAAATTTTTGCCGGGTGATAGATGCCGCCGGAGAGACAATAAGTGCTGGGAGACTCGCCGCAGTTTTGCCATTTTTATTTGGACTTGACATTTTTTTTTGAGGGGAGAGATGCCACTGTGAGTCTTGCCACTGGTGAGAGATGCCGCAAAAATGTCAATTTCACTGTGAGAAATGCCGCGCGGGAGAGAAGCCGCTAGGTAGAGATGCCGCAGTTGTGACATGCCGCAGATGTGACATGCCGAAGGTGAGACTTGCCGCATGTGAGTTGATATGGACCCGTTTTAAAAACGTTTTAAAATTATTTCTATGAAATGTTTCCTGAAGTAAATCTAAAATATTGCAGAAACATTTCACTAAAATATGACTTGTCATGTTTAAAAATAATTTAAAGAAACTTTGCAGAAATATTGCAGAAACATTGCATTAAAATATTACTTAGCTTGGTGAAAAATATTTTTAAGAAACATTGTAAAAAAATTTGATAAATATTGCATGAAATCATTGATAAAAGATTTTGCAGATTTTAGAATGAAACATTTTTATAATGTTGCACAATGGTTTTGAAGACGCTTTTAAATTATTTCTATGAAAGGTTTCCTCAAGTAAATATAAAATATTGCAGAAACATTTCAGTAAAATATTATTTGTCATCTTTAAAAATAATTCAAAGAAACTTTGCAAAAATATAGCGGAAACATTTCACTAAAATATTACTTGCTTTGTTCAAAAATAATTCCAGGAAACTCAAAATATTGTCATAATATTTTTACATTCTCATCTCAATGAGACGGTATTGGTTTTATGTGAAAAATGACTTTCGCGGATTCAATCAAATGTCGACGTTTCGAGGCCCCCTGAGTCAGAAAAAATTATTTTTACGAAGGTGTCTATCTGTCTGTAGTATCGTGTAGGCACGATAACTTTCCAAAGATTGTTCAGATTGGATTGTACTTTGGCACACTTTTTGTCGGCCTAAAAAGAAAGAACGAGTTCGTTAACCAGCTATTTTGGTTATAGCATTTTCAAAATCCAAAAAAAACAAACGAAAATTAACATTTTAAGCCGAACAACGCACGATATGAAAAAAAGTCAAGAGGGAAAAATGTTTTTATGAAATATTTCTAAATCTTGCTTGTAATGTTTTAAAAAGATTCAAATAACATTGCACAAATATTTCATGCAATATTGTGCACGATCTGTGCAAGGGACATATCTTTATTTCAGAAATATTTCTTAGAAATGTTTCAAAAATATTGCGAACCTTACAAGAAACCTTGCAGCAATATATCATGCTGTGTGGGA
>CAKNWT010224306.1:0-14668 GCA_932066315.1 Andricus coriarius
TGTTTTTCTACATTTCTGTGAAAATTTCCGTGCATTTTCTTGTCGAGCACTTCGGCTTTCAGAAGTGAAGCATCTAGATGGAGTAATGCACTTTCCTCACTTCTGATGTTAAAATTCAGGCCCAGGGTCTCGGCCGCTTGCTCCGCGGCTTTGTAAAGGAACGCTCCTTTGCCAATCATCTCGTGGTTCCTGACCATTTTTAGGGGAGGATCTCTGCCATTGGCTACAATATAAGCTGTACTCGGAACAATTCGGTTATGAAGACACTAGAGATTCAGAAGTCCGCGTCCGCCTTGACGGCGTGAAATGTATAATCGCGGAACTGACGAATTGATATGCAAGCTTTTATGCATATGCATGATCTTACGTGTGGTGACATCAAGGGCCTTAAGTTAATTCTTCGTCCATTGAACCACCCCAAACGAGTAGAGTAGAACCGGGACGGCAAGCATGTTAGTCGCAGATATCTTGTTCAACGCTGACAGATTGGAAGACCAAATCTGTCGTAGAAGATGCTTGTATTTGCTTCGTAGAGACTCCTTCACTGATGTTAAGTCCTGAACGCGGCTTTGAGGCACGCCCAGGTATGTATAGGTCTCTCCAGTGTTAAGATGTCTGATAACACCTATATCCACAAGATCAGGGTCCCCGGGAACGCCAACAATCTTTCCGTCCTTCAGATGAATTTTGGCACATTTATCCAATCCAAAGTCCATCCCAATCTCTCCTGTGTACTTCGCGACGATATTTATGGCCGTTTGAAGTTTGCGTCTACCAGAGGCATAGAGCTTCAGGTCATCCATATAAAATACATGAGTGACCTTATGCTCGCGCTGGTTAGTGTCGCCACAGAGGTATCCAGAAGAATTACGTAGTGCGAGAGATAGAGGCAGAAGTGTGATGCAAAAAATCAAAGAGTATATATATATATATATATATAGTTGTTACGTTTATTATTATAATTAAATAGGTTAAATAAATAGATATAATCTGAAATTGATGTGTTTTTTCTTTATTCCCTCACCTGAATTCATTGCAGTTTTTTAGGAAATCAGCAAATAAAAACATTTCATAGAAGATTAGCGTGTACATAATCATTAAATCTAATATTTTTCAGCCTCTGCTGGTCTTAACTACATCATTATCATACCCTCCTTCTCCTCCTCCTCCTCCTCCTCTTCTGCCCTCCTTCTCCTCCTCCTCCTCTTCTGCCCTCCTCCTCCATTCCATCCCCTTCTTCCCCGCTTTACTAGTTTATTTAATTGAGAATAATTTAAAAATCAACAGGAGAAACGTGGTTACAACTATAAGAAAAGCAGCGTACTCGATAGTAGTGCACTCTATCATAATCTTTATAAGCTGCGTATCCGATGGTGGCGCACTCTATGATAATCTTTGGTAACCCAGGTTCCCGTTTTAGTGAAACAAAGTTTCGTTTACTAAGTTAGAACAGTTGAATCAACTGTATATCCATTATTCTGTTAACCAGAAATCCTGGTTCCCTTAAATGGATTTATTAACCGACAATTTAAAAAAAAAGAAAATGTTGGTTCTAAGAAAAAAAAAACAAGATTTGCAGCAGTTATATATATAATAGCTGATTTTAATATACGTAATCAATACTTCACTCGGCATTTTCAGTATTATTTCATTAAATTTCTATATCACTAAATGTTGATTTGAGAGTTTCAGAAAGTAGATGTTCATGTTATCACTAGGGCATTGTATCATTTTTCAATGTTTGATTTACAGTATTCTTGCATTTGGTTTTAATATCGCTGAATTTATTTTATCATTCATGCTACTTTATTACAATGTTCCAAGTTAGTAAATTGAGTCTTTTCAGCAGATTACTCTATTATGCGAATGATGATTTCAACGTTCCTTACAGTCTATTATAGTATTTATGTATCTGATTTTATTTCATAAATTTTAACAAGAGCTTTTGAATTATATGTTCTTCACCCCAAAATAGTTGAATCAATATTATTTAAAAAATTATCACGAAAGTACCAAGTATTAATTGCTAATAGTTTATTTCACATCCGAGCTATATCGATATAAGATTCTAAATCTCTCTCATTGTAACCCACTGGATGTAATAAGATCTCATAAGAATCTGCTGGTATTTTCAAGATTCGTGCAAAATTTTTACATGGTCTAATTCAATTGCAGAGGCATGCTGCGTGATTTATACAAATTGAAGCAATTAATTTTCCTATTAAAATGCAGTTTTTATATTTTATGAGTTGTAAGTTTTTGACTCATGTGAAAAATGATAGATGATATTTTCATTGGCAACTTCTTCGTCACTCATATTATTATTCATCCTTTCTTTTCTTCATCATAAGAAGGTGTTTCGTAGACTTTCTTGAAACTGCTTTTTCTTTATTTAAACCATAGGCGTTTATGCTTAAACCAATGAGATGATGTCAAAAAATGTTAGTTTGAAAACAAAAGCTTCGTTTCCGTTGTAATGTAATCAACATTGACATTATTACAATATTCACCTAACTCTTCCAAATCGACATAACAGCCCTAGTTACAGCCCTTATTTGATGCTTCTTTGCCTTTGCTGAATTCATACTATTCTATGGTATGTTCATCCTGTTTATTTTTTTGGTGTGATATAATAAGAGTAAAATATTTTTTAAATGAGTTCCTCCTCCTTTTTTCATTCGCGGAAAGCAATATATGCATTTGTAGTCATAAAACAGACTTCTCCATTATACATATACGTATTACCATCTCTGCTATTAATCTTCCTTTCATATCCCCAACATTTTCAAATATGAATGTTTTTCATGGATCATACAATTTTCACTGAAAGCCATTATCGAACAAACCACTGTTCTTCCAATAAATACTTTAATTCAATTGTCTTTCAGTAGTGTCAATTGAGCAAGCTCTCCCATCAAACTAAACACATATTAAATAATTATGCATTATTATATATCCTCAGATTATTATTATCAAACTACATGTAGAATGTTTTTGAAACTTTTTCTAGAAACGTGTAGAAAAGTTGCTTAGGCAAATTTTGCTCTTACAATTGCGCCATATTAATTTTGTGAGAGCTGTGGAATGGTTTTTGATGTCTGCGAACTAGAGATGCATATTCATCTTGTAAAAGTGGCTCAGTAGCCCTCTTTTATCAGTGGTCCAGTATCCCACATCTAAATATATAGATTTGGCTTAGTAGCCCTCTTGTAAAAGTGGTTCAGTCCCCCTGTCCAGTACCCCTCTTGTATCAACGTTGGTAAGGTAGGAATTCAGGATGACGTCATCAATATATTTTAAGAACTTAGCACGGACATGCACCACTTTAACTGTAGAATGTTCTCTAGTAATATATCTGCCACTTTATCCTAAAGTTCCCGAAGTTTCTAGACTGCAGAATGTTTTTCGCGAGTTAAATGCGTATTAAATAAGTAAACACAGGGATTTTTAGTTAAAGACTTATCTATAAGGAAGCAATCAATTAAATTTTTATATAGCCAAAACAGGATGTATGCATAGCCCTCTACCAATTTTCTGGAAGACTTTTGCACATTATTGCCACATATTGCATCATATGATGCAACCAAGTTCTGGAAGATTCTACATTATAATCGACGCGTATAGGATATAATTTTTTTACAACGCAAAATGTAATGCGTAATTGAAAATAAGCTTAAACTTGTTTACGAAAAAATTTCGCAGTTTAATTTGATGCTGTCATCAAGAATGTTCTAGAAGAATGCTCTTCACGAATTATTTGCGTATTAAATAAATAAGGACAGGAATTTTAAGTTAAATATGTTATCTACAAGGAAGCAATACATCAAATTTAGCTAAACAAAATAGGATGTCATACATAACCCTCCATATCAAATTTCATCTGTATGCCTGTACACCTGCACTTTTTTGTGCACTAAATAAATATATTATATGTAGGGAAGCAATAAATCATCCTTGAAATAACTATATGACGCAGTAGGAATTGCCAGAACAAAGCAAAATATAACCTTGAAATTATTTACGCGAAAAATGCTTGAGATAAGAATAACGTTGAAGCTATTTGTATGAATTCAGAATTGCGCAATATTATTGTGTGATGTCATAAGGGCCCATCGAGAATGTTCTAGAAGCTTAGCACGGACATGAACCACTACAGGTTAGAAGCTTCTCAATGTTGGTAAGGTAGGAATCTTGAGCTAGAACCCCGCTGATGGAGTACGGATCTTCACGATGATGTCATACATATCCATACTCCGTCTTGTAAAAGTGGCTTAGAAACCATGGTTTAGAACCCGTCTTGTAACAAGTGGCTTGGAAACCGTCGCTTAGTATTCGTCTTGTAAACGTGACTTAGAAACCGTTATATTATACAGTAGCCTTAGTGGAAGATTGCAAATTTTGAAATATTCTATTATGTTTATTTTTTATTTAGCATATTTTGATACATTTATTTTAAATTTTCAACGTGCAATAGGCAAAACTGACCTTTCAAAATAAGAGATGAAAAGCGAGCATATAGCTGTGAATTAAAAGGCATGGGATTTCATATCAAGTGTTTTTATATGACGTAAGAAGCGATAAATGACAGGCAGTGCATCCTTAATATATATAAGTTAAAGCACGTGTGAAAAAGCATGGAATATAATGCACGCTGTATTATCTCTCTTTCGAGACTCCAAATTGTTTGCAGTATCTTATTTCATGTGACACGTCGAGAGGTTGGCGGACGTAGCATATGGCAAAAGGATAACTTTCAAACGTTGTGGTTCGACTAAGAAAGCGAACTTTTGCGAGCACTAAAAAGAAGTGATCTCTGTAGAACAAAAGCAGAGTCTAATGAAATGTATGAAGACTTAGACGATCATTGCATCAAATATTGTCTAAAATCAAAACCTTTAAACACAACTGGATTTTATCTCGAGTCCTCGCTCGCTCGCTACTCGACACCAGAATAAAGCGATAAGAATCCTAGGCACATAACCTACCATAAGAAATGCTTTATTCTTTTGATACTCTCTTACCTATATTATTCGATTGGCTTGAAATATTTTCCAATTTGAATTGATGTCATCTTCCTCTTTATCATTGAGTTCTAAAAGATTCTACATTATAATCGACACGTTTGGGATATAATATTTGTTTGCAACGCAAAATGTAATGCGTCATAAAAATAACCTTGAACTTGTTTACCAAAAAATTTCGCAGTTTAATTTGACGCCTTCATCAAGAATGTTCTAGAAGAATGTTGAAGATGTTATCTATAAGGAAGCAATAAATCAAATTTAGCTAGCCAAAACAGGATGTCATGCATAGCCCTACGTATCAAATTCCATCTGTAAACCTGCAACTATTTTGCGCATTAAATAAATATTTTATCTGTAGGGAAGCAATAAATCATCCTTGAAATAACTATATGACGCAGTAGAAATTGCCAGGACAAATCATAATATAACCTTGAAAGTATTTACGCGAAAAAATGCTTGAGATAAGAATAACCTTGAAGCTGTTGTTACATACATTTGGCTGGCACCATTGTGCAATATCGGAAAAATTTCACAGTTTAATTTGACGCCTTCATGAAGAATGTTCTAGAAGAATATTAAATATGTTATCTATAAGGAAGCAATAAATCATCCTTCTTGTTGTTTCCCATAACTATATGATGCAGTAGAAATTGCCAGGGCAAAGCAAAATATAACCTTGAAAGTATTTACGCGAAAAATTCTTGAGATAAGAATAACCTTGAACCTGTTGTTACATACCTTTGGATGGCACAATTGCGCAATATTACTCTGTGACGTCATCAAGGAATGTTCTTGAACGGACTCGATATTTATCTGTACGGAAGCAATAAATCATCCTTCTTGTTTTTTCCCATAACTATATGACGCAGTAGAAATTGCCAGGACAAAGAAAAATATAGCCTTGAAAGTATTTACACGACATGCTTGAGATAAGAAATAACCTTGAAGCTGTTTTTATTCGTGGTAGGAATGCATGATGGCGTCATCAAGAATGTCGTTTAGGTAGGAATGCATGATGGCGTCATCAGGACCCTCGAGAATGTTCTAGAAGCTTAGCACGGACATGAACCACTTTTCTAGAAAAATTTAGCACGGACACAAACCACTACAGCTAGAATCCTCTCGATGTCGGTAAGGTAGGAATCTGACATCAGAAGCCCCCTTGTACATCTACTCGCTTATATTCCTCGATTGCCCAATATCGATTTTTCAGAAACCCAATCGATCGAGGCTCCCAACTCTGTGGCACCGATTTCCAATTTGACAAAGTAAAGCTCTCCAATTTTCGCGGATTGCATTCGACCGTCTTATAGAGAGCTTATAGAGGCACTGAGGCATCAGTTGGCTTAATGTGATCTGAATTAACAGAACCTTTTGATTTATTATTTATTCCCCTTTCCCTATCTACGGCACAGGGCCTATTCTTCTCAGATTATAGTAGAACAAATCAAATGCTATCCTAAGAAAAAGAATGCAATTGAATCAACAGAAGATCTTCATGCAGATGAGAAAGTTTAATTTGATAGCAGTTTTTCTTATTATACTTAAGATATTTTAATTATACATCCAATTAAAAATGTACGTTCAGCTGATCTCATTTAGTTTTATCAACACTGGCCATTACTATTATATTCATTTGGCGTGTTTCTGATTATTTGGATACGTAGCAAACGCGATTTAGTGGAGAACAGTCTTTAATTAACCCTTCGATGGCACACTGGAGTCAAAAAGACCCCTGGCATGTTCAACCTTTTTTAACTCCCTTTAGCATTTGAAATCGGTACTTATACGATTATTTAAATAGAAAAAAAACTAACGCATTTTTTCGTAAGACATGTCGTCTTTCGCTATGGTTTAACTTCTACAATCTCTTTTCATATTTAAAATAAATTTTGAACTAAATAATCCACAGCATTCTTTGAAGTAACTATCCAGGAGTGTGTAACAAATTCAAAATAATCAATTAGCTCTTTGCGGAAAGCCTTTTTCGCTTGGAGTCAAAAAGACCCCAGTATGCCAGCTATGTTACGCGTCGGGAAGTGTGCCACCGAAGGGTTCAAAATTTTATTTACAAAATGATTATGACATGTTTTTTTACTCAAGGATATAGGAAAGCCTCCGATAAAAATAAACACTACTGTCACTATCAAAGTAGATAACATCAACTCTGGGCCTAAATTTTCTCAATCTCTCTATACAGCTGATTGCAAAAATATACAAATTCAAGAGGTAAATAATACAGATTTTATTGGTTATTAAGGACAATCAGATAAGTTTCCTTCTATATACTGATACTATATTTTTATTACATACTTTTTTAATTTCACAAGATGAACTAACATAGAAATTAATAATATTTTAGGCTAAACGATTTCCTATCAAATTTGATAACGAAATAGCAATAGTACGAGGAGCCGAACCAAAGATGACGATTTCTGTTATAAGCAATCCTAAAGGTAAGTAATACTTTCAATACCCACAATAGGCAAAGTTAATTTATGACCTCTGTTTATTTCAATTTAAGCTTTTTTTATTTCTCACAGGTTATGAAAGTTACTTAAAGCTTTTCATTAGTGCTGACTTTTCTAAGATTAGCTTCGAATTAGACAACCCCTCTAAAGAATTGCTAAATGAAAAGTTTGTTGTTCTAAGTCTGAAGGTAAGTAAATTAACTGCACTTATTTGACTAGCATAAAATTATTCTCCAAAAACAAACTATTTGAAGGAGCCCGAGAAGTTTCCAAATAAGCAATTTTATTTATTCATGCCCGTAATTTTAATACACGTCCAAGATAGTCTATTTTTGTGAGTGAATAAAATACTAGTTTTTCCTCCTAAGCCTTCTTTAGTTGCTGGAAAGTATGATAATTGTTCTTATACTGTTCTCTTATTTCCATGGCAGCACGCTAACTCGTACAGAAAATCTTGACGCTTCTTGTACAAGAATTTGGCAAAGGAAAGCGTACATGATCTTGCAAAGAAACCTACACCTAAAAAGGAACCTTCAGAAGAACAGATCCTGATGTATAGGTTATTTTGCACTGTTCCTGCACACTCTATATAGGAACACGTGTAAGGTCCTTTACACCTAGCGGAAAAGTTGCCTTTAGGGAAGACAAATCGAGGACAAAAAAAATGGTGAAATCGGTCTATACCTACAGGTCGCACATGGCTTTCACATTCTCCATTTTTGACGAATTTTTTAAACAATTTTCTTTGATCCAAAAAATTACAACGAATTTTTCATAAGTATAGTTTTTCTTAGTAAAAATTGATATGAAATTAGAATTCGCAGGCTTCAAAGTGCTCTATTAAACCAACAAAAATATATAAATGTACCTTTCTAAAGAAAGCAGTATCCTCAAAAATAAAAAATTATAAAAGTAACCTTCTCAAATCGATCAAAAATTAGTTTTTAAATAAAAAGTAGTATAAAAATCTTGAAACTAACATAAGAACGTATTTAAAAGTAAAATTTCTTTAATACTTTTCTGTATGTAAATAAATGCGCTCAAGACTGCACCTAAGGACAAAGGAATGATCTAGATCTAGAATTTTCACTTAAAGATTTAGGGCCAGTTCCACCAACCTCGGTTAAATCATTGGTTAACTGACGGCCAGTTACAATGAACGCTATACGCCATATTTAACCGTCGATTATCGGTTTAACCGAGGATCAACTTTTTAACCGAGGTTGGTGAAACCGGCCCTTAATCTACCAAGTTTGTGCTAAACAAAGGAAGGCTGAAAATATGAGATATTAAACTAGGTATTCAATAATATTTTGCACGAAAACAGTTCTTTTTCTTAACTACATATTATCGCTCGAAGATGTAACGAGTATATATTTAGTGTGGTTCGAAAAAATCAAACGATGGATATTTTAAGCTCGGTGTCTCCATTCTTGTAGAATTCGTTATCGTTCTTAAAATCAAGGTTGACTACTTCCTTCTCTCGTTTCTGCTCTCGTTTCAGATTTCTTGAATTGAAGTCACACCATCTCTCCACAATGTAAACTTGAATTCACTGTAATAGACCCTTCCTAACTTGAATTCTAAAACCGGTAATTCAGAAAATTCAATGTACACATTTCGAGAATGAATTAAACTGAATTGAACACACTTCATATCTAACCTTCTTTTTGGAATAGGAAAGAGAGTCATTAACACTATGTGAATAGACGGGAATTACATTTCTGAGCCACTTATTACTTTCTTGAACATTGAAGCCTGAAGAGAAAATCAGGTATTAAAAATAATAGGATTATCTCTACTTTCACGCTGAAATCTTAAATTTTTAATTCTATTCTATTCAAGCCTTCTTACCGGGGCGACGACTCTCCTCAGTTGGCACTTGATTTGCCAAAATGGTTTTGTCATGAACATATTCACAAAAGATTTGATCTCTTTTAAAAACTCTTTCTTCAAATTCCTTTCGCAAAACTACTCTGTTCGAACGCTGATAATACATCTTTTTAATTTCAGCCGGAAAATTGTCTGCTGACATGCTGATACACAGAAAAAACTGGGGTTTATATTAGAAACAATTTTTGGTTTCAAAGGAGCTGCAACAAAAAGGAACCTCTCTTGCTGAAAAGGAACCCAAAATGATAAATGGTTTCTAAATGAACCCAAAAAATGGATTGAAACGGTTCCGATGGAGCCCTTTTTCACTTCAGCCTTGAGTCACTACGGAGATTTTACAAGTTTATGGTGCACATTTTACTTTGTAATTCGAATTAAATAATATTGCACTGGGAAGAATGTAATGAAGAAACTACAATAATAGATATTAGTCATTCTTGAAAGGAAGATACTGCATATGAAATATGACAGTTTTTAAGGTTATGTTGGAAATCCGACATTTTCGACTGCGCATGTACCAAAAAAACGCGGTGCTATTTAAAATGATATAATATACACTTGCAATACTACGTTAATATTACTTTTTTTTTTAAAGAAGTTAGCTCTTTCTATTATTCAAATTAATTTGGTTTAAAAAAGAATAAGAAATGTTTGTTAATATTTATCTGTATGATTATTCATAGTTTTTATTGATTTCAAATAGGCTCGCGCTTTTCGGCACATGCGCAGGTGAAAATATGAATAGCCATCTATTGGATATCAACGAACTAAAAAGGAACCCTCAAAAAGAGTTCCATTGGAGTCTCAGTTCTAAATGATACCAACTTTTACTTGAGCCGCAATTTTACTGAACCCTCATTTTTTCTGTGTATGATCCGGTCGAGAGTCGAACGAGGTTAATGCCTCACCTTTCAGCATAGAACCAATGAATATTCTTAGTATTTCATCATTAAGTTCGTAAATATTCTTCAAAAGTCTCACTTCACACTCCCAGCTGTCAAATCTTCCACTCGTACCATCAAATACACCCAACAGCTCACCGATGGCAGATTTGTTTGGCGTGACCAATACGCCCTCTCTAGCAACTGCTTGCCTTCGCAATTCAATTTGACGTCGTGTCTTTTTAAACTCCTAGTTCACTAGATTCACCAGATTCGCCAGATGAATTAGCACGGTTTTAGCTGGGGACAAAGTCACCGCTCTCGACTGGCCGGGAAACTCTCCATATATGAATCCCATGCGGAACGTTTGGGACTACATGAATCAGAAGTAAGCACGCTCCCATAACCAAGTAAGAGCTAATTCGGATACTCAATCACATTTGGGAGCATTGCACAGAGGTAATGAGAAAAATTGAAAACTGTATAAACAGTATGTCTCAGGTGCGGATCCAGAGAAGTGTCCTGGGGGCGGGGAAGCGTCAGAAAATTGTATACACGTGCTGTATACATATATCATTTTACACATTTAATATTAATTTATATATTTAACAATCTTTCAAATATTGATTAAGAATTTTAAATTATTGTTGACATTATGAAATTGCATACTTTTTATAGCCGGGGGGGGGGGGGCGATCGCCGTTTCGTCACCATTGTAGATTCGCGCCTGGTATGTCTCGCCGCATTGAAGCTATATTATCTGCCATAGGTGACCATTCGAAATACTGATTCTAATTAAAAGTCGTTTCTTATTGTGAAAATGCTTCAGTGCAATGTAGATAATAATTTCTTAAATAAAATTTATCATCTATAATATACTTCTATAAGATTAAAAAAAATTGCTCAATATCAAGGTTTATCGCAGTTAAAATGATAAGATAGTATATTATGCACTTAGGGTGGAAAGAGGGGCTTTTTTGACGTGTGTATGTTTTCAGTACAAGTCGAAAAAGTGCCTCAACCCCTTGGCGCATACGATATTTTTTTATAAGAAATGGATGATTTCAGACATTTCTCGAAATACAGTCATGATTTCAGTCCATATTAGATTTTGAATACAGAAGCATGAAATTTATGTCAACTTATTCAAAAATTTAAAAAATTCAATTAAAAAAATTGCCGGACATTTTTGGTAATTTACGGTAATTTTAGAGGTGATTTATGGTAACCTACCATAAATTGCCCGAAATTCAATTTAAAAATGTCTATGAATTTGTGCAAATTTATGGACATTTTCAGTCGTTGGCGGTAATTTTACAGATAAATATGCTAACTTACCATGCATAACTCAAAATTCATTTTAAAAAATGTCCAATAATTTCCGGAAATTGATGAAAATTTTTGGTAATTCACGGTATTTTTATCAGATATATACGCTATCTTTCCATGAATAACCGCAAAATTCTATTATCTGCAACCAAAATTTCCTCACAGGTTTTATGTGAGTGGGCTGATAATCGTAAAATGCGATCTCATAGATGTATAATTTTAATTATTCACCTCTGACGTCAAATGGGGCCCAGATCGGGAAGCCAGGTCGGATCAGACCCGTGATGAAACGCACGGACCAGTCTGGGCCGAACTTGTTAGCCCGATCGGTGTGCCGGGTCAGTGCCAAGTCGTTACCCTATCAAGTCCCGATTGAGTTATATAAAAATTATGGGGCATTTTTAATCTAAATAATACACTATACAAAATTTCTTGGGGAATTTTCCCCAAAATTTTGTTGACGCTAATTTCCACACATTTTGTGGAATTTTTCCCAAAGTTTATAAGGGAAAATTCCCAAAAACTCCTTATGTTATTCTGTAATAATTTTAAATTTCGGGAATATCCCGAAATTTATGTGGGCGAAATTCCCCAAAAATTGTGCAATACTAATAAAAAAAAGCAATGAAGGAACCGCCTTGTTGATCACCATGTTCTTGATCACGGTTGCCTCTGCGCCATGTAAGTATGCTTTGCTTCGCGTCGACTGCTTTCTTAAACACTCGACGCGTCATTTCTGTTTCGAGAGAGGCGACACGTCGCGCAACCTGGCGGAGTTCTCATGAACTACCAGCTCAGAGCGGCAAGAAACCGTATCGTGGTGCATAGTATACTACACTTAACTGATTAATCAAAAACTTTTTTTGTATATTTTGATTATAATTTCAGTCTGTCAGAATGCATACGCATTGGAATTTTCACAAGAATAAAAATTAACCACTGATAAGGGCCACCGTTGTGCGCTGAAACGTTTGGTTCAATTAAAAATTGACTGAATTATTTACTCTGACCCTTAAGCCAAAAGTAACATCCAACATTACAAACAATTATTTTCATCGAGGGTCAATATAATCTCCCCACTGAATATTATTTTTAGAAAAATTTTATTTTTCATACAAAATCATCAACTTAATAATTATTCATTAAAAATCGAAAGAAGTTTATAAAAATTTGAAGTTTTCTATGCCGACCTGTTAAAAAATCTACAATTTTCGATAATTTTCTATGAAAACGAAGGAAAGAAATCTTTGAGATAACTATAACATTAATCAATATTTTTTCCAACAAAATGTGCAAAATTATTCAAAATATTGCGCTAGTTTATCAAATATTTTAGAGCAAAATATCTTCCTGAACATACGGTAATACTTTAAGAGTTTTTAGAAAATTTCCCTGATCTACGTGGAAATCAAAAATTATTTTTGGACCGATTCCCCATGTCCCGGAAGTTAGATCCGCAAACTTATTTTTTCAAAAAAATGAAAGTTGTGCTGAATTGTGCTATTCTTGTGCTGATTTGTGCCGTGAACGGTTTTTTGAAAAATCAAAAATTTCGGGCACAATTCTTGAAAAACGTTTTTTTTCGCTAGATCCGCAACTTCTTGCTAGAGCAAAAAAAAGGTTGTACTAGGCGGCTCGAAGTATACACAATTTTGTGCAAGAAAGAAAAATGTCAAAAACCTAACTGTTACCAAAAAAAAAAAATTCATTATTTTTGAAAATTTCGAAAAAATAAAACTTGCGATAGGTTGTGCTCGACAAATGCAGTCTTTGTTTCCTCTGACAAAATCACGTGAGATCAACATTTCTCGTATTAAAAAGTCAAAACGTAAAACTCAAAAAACATAAAAGATCCGAAAATAGTCAAATTTCGAAAAAATAAGACTTGTGCTGGGTTGTACTCGACAAATGTAGTCTTTATTTCCTCTGACAAAATCACGTGAGATCAACAGTTCTCATATTAAAAACTCAAAACGTAAAACTCAAAAACCATAAAAGATCCAAAAACAGTCAAATTTCAAAAACACAAAACCTGTGCTAGGTTGTGCTCGAAAAATGCAGTCTTTATTCCCGGTGACAAAATCACATGAGATCAACAGTTCTCATATTAAAAACTCAAATCGTAAAACTCAAAAAACATAAAAGATTTAGAAAGTCTATGTCACGTGATTTTGTCAGAGGAAATAAAGACTGCATTTATCGAGAACAACCCAGCACAAGTTTTATTTTTTCGAAATTTTCAAAAATAATGAATTTTTTTTTCTGTAACAGTTAGGTTTTTGAAATTTTTCTTTCCTACACAAAATTGTGTATACTTCGAGCCGCCTAGCACAACCTTTCTTTTTGCTCTAGCAAGAAGTTGCGGGTCTAACAAAAAAAACTGTTTTCAAAAATTGTGCTCGTAATTTTTGATTTTTCAAAAAACCGTTTACGGCACAAATCAGCACAAGTCTAGCACAATTTAGCACAACTTTCATTAAAAAAAAAAAATAAGTTTGCGAATCTAACTTCCGGGACATTGATTCGCTACATTCAGCAGGAATATTTCAATTCCCCAAATTGTAGGGAATATTTCCAAACTTTAGTATAAATTACCATAAGTTTTGGGAAATTTCCCCAAAAATTGTAGGTATTATCACTCTGATACAAAATTCAGGGTTTTCCTTAACATCTACTAGGTGGCGCTGCAAAACGGGCATCCCGGTATGGCACGACTCTGGGCCATGAAATTAGCCCTACCCGGGCCAGATCATGCCAGCCCGATCGGGGCCAGATGGGTAATAGGGAACATATATGGCGATTTCTGTGTCATAAAAAAGTAATTTTTTAGCTTTGGCCTAATACATTTTGTATATGAACCTTTAGCAAATAATACAGCTTCAATGTGACGAGGCATACGGTTCTTATAGTTTTTAATTTTTCTCTTTATATCTGGGCAATGCTCCCAAGTGTGATTTAGTATCCGAATTAGCTCTTGCTTGGTTGTAGGAGCGTGCTTACTGACTTCTGATTGATGAAGTCACAAACGTTCTCGGTGGCATTTTCATCTAGAGAATTTCCCAGCCCGTCG
>CAKNWT010224313.1:7598-18798 GCA_932066315.1 Andricus coriarius
TACGTAGTTTACGATGTCTAATCCTACGTCGTTTCTGACGGAGTGTCCTGCGTAGTTTACGACGTCGGAATTTTCAATAGGATGTAATGGTTGTATAATTACTAATGAAACAAGTTTGGAATATTTAGTTGCAATTTAAACGATAATCGATGGAGCCTTCGTTGATGGCAAATAAGGTCTGCTCAGTGAGTCTTTAATGATGTCTGCCATTGGCAGAAACTTCAGACAGTGCCGCACGTGCTAAGCAATGTTGAAACCTCGCATTCACCGGACATTAAACTTGTAATGATAGGAGAGACGCCGATTTTACAGGATATTAGAGAGATCGTTAGTGCGAACGTACTTATTTCACGGTGAGAGGCGCATGTCAATCGTAATACCAGATTAACTCGTATCATCAAAAATCTCAATAATATTCTAAAAAACTAAAATTACCAATAATGCCCGGATAAGAATCAAATTTTCAATTTTCGCGAAAGTGAAAATGAAACAAGATATATGAATAATACATATAAGATCCAGGTGTCTGTTCCCTAAAATATGTGAAAGCCTTTTTCAGTTCCATAAATCATTGAAGGAATAGAAAAATGTATAGAAAAAGGAAATGAATTTTTAATGCAAGAGACTTTCGAACCGCGATGAAGCGGCCTCTTTCTATCAGATAACAGAAGCACCAAGTGCAGGCAACGAGGGCGAGCGACCTCTTCTTACCTACGGGCAGTGTTGCTTTGGATATAAAGCACTTTATTATACAGATCAGAGTTTTGGTTACCCGATCCTCTGAAAAAGAATGATGCCGAACGATTTCTCTTTTATGATCTCCAGAAATGAAAAATTATTAACCTGCTGAATCTTTCTGGTTACCTCTTTAAGGGTATGAACCAGGTCGTTACTTAATGGTGAGATATACATTCACACTATAATCTTATCAAATCTTTCCAGGGCACAATTTGGCAACTGGAAATTTGCCTTTAAACTGCAATGACGACATTTGAATGCAAAAGCTTTCTTTTGAGAAATGTTTGACTGTTTCCAATTTAAAGGCTAATGAATAGTTTTCATGTTGATGACATCTTCGTAGAACGTTAAGAGCCGCTACTATTTCGAGAATCCAGACTATGTGTCGTGTGTGAAATTGCCCTGTGTGTCAAATTACCCAATGTGCCATACATTGTCTTTAGAAATCATCCTTTAGAAACATTTATACTTTAGTTAAACTAAAGAAAATGCTTGTTCATCCTGTAAAATGTCATTTTCGGTTCTTATCCAGTTGTTATTCAAATGTTTTCAAATAAACTTTCAATGAATAATTTTAAGTATTATTTTTTACTCAGGTGGTACACTTATCAGTACATAATGAAGTAATATGGTAAAATAATCGTACTAAATTAAAAATTCTACTTCTCAGAATGATCGCAGGTGAAATCGAATAATAAGTATGTGAAAATATTTAAAAACTACAATAGCTGCTGGATAATGCACAGAGAGTTGATAATGAAGCTAGATAAGCAATAAAATGCTCATACATTCTGAAATGCATTGAAATGCAGAGGCAGAGTCCTTTTGACCTCCCATCCCCTGTTAAGGCTTCGCAATACAGTAATGACTGTAATAATTAATCTACGATACTAAGACTTTTGTTACACCCTATATTGTGCAAGAAGTATCGCACAGTGCCTTGGGGT
The DNA here is from genome assembly GCA_932066315.1 of Andricus coriarius. Classification (NCBI taxonomy): domain Eukaryota; kingdom Metazoa; phylum Arthropoda; class Insecta; order Hymenoptera; family Cynipidae; genus Andricus; species Andricus coriarius. Next base: position 9,284 of record CAKNWT010224313.1, read on the forward strand.
CTGCCAGATGCGCGCAGGCCCCCTATCATTAATTTACTCCCTCCCTCTATTGTCGTAGAACATTAATAATTTTTCATTGTAAGGCTATTCATGTAAATGACTTCCTTGCTAAGATGATTTTTTTTATTAGCAGGCCTTACGCCACTACTTATAGTTCCATTAATTTAATTAGAATCATTATTTTATGAAGTTCGCCTTTAGATGATGAACCTTTTACAAGGATTATGAAGAAATTATAGGGCACTTAAGAGAACTGTAGTTAATAACTTTTGAGACCTATTTTGTATAATGTTATAAATGAAAAGTCTCTCGATGATATTTTTTTAATATAATCTCATTTTAAATGAAATTTTACCTTGATAGCTGTGTGAAATCGATCTTTTTACTTATTTAATCTATTTTTAATTTGTATTTTTTTCAACCTGAAAGTAAAAAATATCTCAAAGACAGAAAATCCGGAAATTGACATGTCCAAATTGTAAGGTTCTATCTCGGAAGTCCGAATTACTTGAGGATGATTTTGAAACTTGAGATTTGAAAGAATTACTAGGTACTTTCTGTAAACTCTTGAAATGTTTTCAAATCATTTGAAATCCGTGAAACCTCTAGTAATGCTTTGGAATCGTTTCAATCACCCTAAACAATATTTTTAAATTGCTTGAGATCTCATGAAATCACTAAAAAGATTTGGAAAATTCGTTAAATTCCGTAAAAATGTTGTGAAAATAATGGTTATGTCTTTGATTTATTAAGTGCAAAGTATAAAATCTTACGTAATAAGGAGGATGGGTGGTTCTTAAAATCCTTAAGAATCCTTGAAATAGGGAGGAGGGGGTCTAAGATTTCAATAATCATCCATACGTAACGAATGAACATTCCCTTACGATTTATGTTTTTAGGTAAAATTAAAATTCTGAAAGGCCCAAAGAGAGTTAAAAACGTTCAAAGAGACACGAGTTGCCTTTTTGAATGCAAATATTATTCTCTAAGTCTTAAAGTTCCCTCCTTCCTTGAATGACTTCCTGACCATTTTACGTAAAACTGGCTGATTTTATCAGTTTCCGGCCACTGAATTCGCTTTAAGGTCCAATATGACCCGCAAGTATCTTGTACCCTTCTGCAGGGTCAAACTAGCCCTTCTTGGAAGCGATAAAAGCCTACCTATAAGGCGTTATGACGCCAAAGTGGTTCCCGCTTGCTGATTTGCATGAGCGTTAGTTCATACAACAATGGTATCGGACCAGCCAAGTAACAATAAGTCCCCTACAGTAAATGCCAGTTCTTAGAACAAAACAGAAGGAAAATTCTCAAATGTTTTTATGAAGTGTAAACACGTTTGAAGAGAAAATAATTTAAACTTATTCATCCCAAGATAAATGGCAATTTGCAAGCTTCCAGATTTAAGAACATCCATTAATTACGTACGACTTTATCTGGGGGGGGGGGGTCAAATAATTTCTGACGTAAGTTACCTCTCTCTAATTATTTTTTTAAATATGCTAATTAACATCTGTTTTGGCTGTAAAAAAAGTAAATTGTGCAATTTCAATGCAGACTGACCGAAAACTCTACGCAGCCTACAGTCGGATGCTGCTATCTGACTATTTTGTGTTCCAGTCACTATGACATAGGCTTGAGATTTCAAACAACAACACCGCGATAACAAGTTTTGATCCAAATTTCCAAAATTATTGAAATTTTGACCACCATATTGGATTCGCCATTTGTAATTTTCAAACTTTTTTACAATCAATTCAAAGTCACCGACCCCAAAAACCCGCATTCTCCTCCTCCTCCTTTTACCAAGTTTTATATAAATCCATAAATTGTTTAATTTTTGCCTTGTTTTGCGATTCTTCTAGCCCCCTGTTTTATTTATTTTTTATTATATAATATTTTATACCACATTCGTCCAATAAGTATAGATCTTTTTAAATCTTACGAGATCCTCTAAAATCCGTGGATATACTTTGGAATCTTTTTAAATCTCTTAAAATCTTTTGAAATCCCGTGAAATCATCGAAACTTCTTTATATCTTAAAATCCTTCAAAATACTTACAAATCTTTTGAAATCACTTTAAATCTCCTCAAGTCTTCGAAATCTCATTAAAATCTTGTGATATCTTTCAACATTCGTGCGAATCCTTAAAATCGCTCGAAATCTTATAAAAATCCCTTGTAATCCTTCAAAATCCATGGAAATACCGTAAAATCTGTGAAAAGCCGTTAAAATCCTTGAAAATTTTTTAATCCCTTTAAAATTCATTGAAACCTTTCAAATCCGTCACAATATTTCCGAATCTATTGCAATCCTTTAAAGTATATTCGTATCCATTAAAATCGTTGAAAAGTAATTAAAATACCTCTAAATCTCTTAAAACCCCTTACAATATTCGACGAACCTTTGAAATTCTATTAAATCTTTTAAAATCTTGTGAAATCTTTTAAAATCTTGTGAAATCTTTTAAAATCTTGTGAAATCTTCTTAAAAAATCAAAAATAAATAATTTTATTTTTCGGGAAACGTTGATTAATTCTCGAAATTTTGCAAAACATGAACTCCTCTTTAGTCTAGAGTACATCATGTGAAAAGTCACACACCTTTTGAACTGTGGCCTTGAAAACGTGATTTATGGGCCGAAAATAAAATTTCAATACGATCCTTCTTGGTCCTTTCATAGTGATAAGTGGTAACATAAATTTATTTTATGGACAAACCATAATTCATGAACATACAGATTCACATCTCATATACATATATATTAATACTTGTCAGGTTTAAGTTCAGTTCAATTTTTTTAGTCTTTGGAAAATGAAAAACTTTTACTACAAGAGGAGAACTCTTCAATAGATTACCATCCCGGGCTTTAGTCTTTTTGCTATTCCTCGATGTTTATAATTACAAACGGTATCTTCTTGAAACTCTTTCAAAGCGAAAATTATTTTTTTATTTTGTTTCTTATTTTAAAGATTTAAAATTCAAACGAAACAATTTTGAATACTCTCAATTGACACAGAATTCAACATTTTTCAATTTTAAACGACAGTATGTAATTTGATAATTTATTAAGTTTCCATCTAATATTATTAAATTTAAAATGATTTAATTATTAGGCCCTTAAATGTGGAATTATTCTACAATTTAGAACCCTTCAATTTAAAATTGTTGTAAATATTATAATTATTTACAATTACACGTTACTTATTAATTTAATTTTTGACACTTAAAATTAAAATATGTTATACGGTTATAATGATATTTTCGGCAAATTTTTTCGATAAGAATGAACTAAACTGAAAAATAGATTTTTTCAAAAAGGGCCAGATTGATTAATTTAAATTTAGTCATAAATTATTCGTATGATGTCAAAGAACTGGGCGATCCACGACTCATCCTGAAGCAGGTGTGAGGACGAGTCGTGGACTGGCCAAAGAACTGCAATGAAAAACAAAATCTCATTTGCAAACTACTTTCAGTTAAAATCAGTTTCAGCGCACCTTGAAAAGTGCTTCAGATAAACTTGGAAACAAACGTTTTTTTCAATAATATTATTGACTTCCTAGGTATAAAGTTGTTTTGATACATAACTGAACAATGCAACCCTGTCTAAACTTGGAAGTGAATAAAATCTTGTTAGGGCGGATGTAATGAGCAATGGAATTAAATATGTATATCCCGTTTATTAGAAATACTTCAGACTTGAGTCATGGGAATTTTAATTTTCACCTATCACGTTGCGCTCGTTCGAATAAATCGTGCTAGATTTTGTAACGATGATTGTGAAACGGCGTGAGTTGGCTGAACAAGAGGCATACTAATCTGCTGCTATAAAATAATCTACGACTCTACTACTTTGCACTACCGTAAAATGGCGACTCTTAGCCCACACGATTAAATGATGTTTTATTGAAGCTTGTATCAAGATTCAGATCAGTAAAACACTTTATGATAAGAGAAAATTGTATACAATAGTCATAAACTGATCAATTAAATCATAAATACTTTAAGTATTTGACGAATCTGAGTCATTAAAATCTCACTGTTAATCGAACTCCGTTCTTTATCATTTCATCTAATTTCTATAGTATTCAACTCAAAGACAATTTTATTGATTTTGAAGTACCATCACGTGATAAAGAACATATTCAATTATTTTATAAAACATAAAAATACAATTTTTAATAAGGGTCAACAAAAAGTAGGGATGGATAATACTGAGTGTCGCATTCATGCAATCAGAACGAAGCCAAAGATTAATGGGATTAACCGCGTACGGGTGAGCCACTGAGGCATTCGCGGTTTCGCGGTAACTTTTTTTAAAAATCAACTCTCAGTAAGATTCCGAGGTCGAGATTAATAATAATTCTTGATGTCACTGAGATTGAATTATCAAAGAAGGGTAATTTATTGCATCATTTGGAGTCATTACTTTTGTAATTAATTTAATAGGTATCATCAATAAGCGATTTAGAGTAAGCAGGAAGTATAGTTTAGTATTATTATAAAAGCGACCTTGAGTGATTAATTTATATACTACAACAAATTACTATTGAATTATTCTTGAGAATGAGAAAAAACCGGGAAGTGAGAGTCAGTTTATTTTCTGATCGGGAATTCGTTTAATTCTTTGTTTTTCTAGAACAAAAATATTTTATCAATTTAATTGTCACTCGATATCACAATTTCTAATTTTATCATTTATAAATGTACAATTTAAAACTGAAATTTCTAATTTTTGAACAATTATCAGTGCTTCTTTTTCAATCTGTGTAATTTGTGTTGTCCTAAATTTAAAAAGTGTTCAATTTTTAATGTTTCAATTTTAACCCTCTGAAGACCATCATTTTCTGGAGACCTCTTCTGTAACAGCTGGGTGCGCAGGCACCCACGAAATTCAATCATCTTTTAAATATGTTTAAAGTGCATGTTTTTATATAAAAAGGAGTGAAATGAAATCGGAAGAATGTCTAGAAGAATATTAGACAAATTCCAAAACGATATCTTTATTTGTTTAAATTTTGTGCAAAGAAATGTAAACAAAAATACGAAAAAATTGCAAAAATGACTTTTTTCTATTTTTTAATGTTATTTCTTTTGTTTTTCATGTCATTGATAAAAATCAGTGGGCTTAATAATCTGTAGACTTTGCCCAATAAAACTGTTTGAGTGATTTTTCTATTTAAAAAAAAATATATATATATATATCTCACCAAGTGATGGTGCACTTTTTGCCAAATCTGAATACTTACATTTTTGGTTTTTTTTTTTTTTTTAATTGCACTTTTTCAACAAACTATGAGTATAAATTAAAGCTTGAAGTGTCACCTATCTAACCCAAATGCAAAAAAAAATATTGTTCACTAACAATTGTTTAAATAAACAAAGAAGGTAATAAAATGTGATAATTGCTTATTTCTGAAAGTCTTTTGCATTTATTGGTATAAAATTGAGTAAAATTGAGGTTATACATCTTATAAAGTGAATTATCCAAAAATTAATAATGAAAAATACTAAAAATGTATCCTAATTACTCCTCTGAGCAATTTATGCACACTGGGCGACGGTGTTGCCTGCAAATTGGGACCTGGAAAATGATGCATGCCGTGGATGTTTTTCGGTCTGCTTTCCATTCCCAAAAGTGACAGCACAATTGTTTTTGCAAACGGTCGCTGCGGCGTCTTCCTCTTCAGACGTCGCGTCATTTTCTTCTAATACTTCTTCCTGTAGAAGTCTTACAGCTTCAGCTTCATCTCTGTCTGTCATTATTGCTATTGAAAGAATAGGAAATTGTTAATACACCTTTTATTTCATAATACAATATATTTATTGCATTTTAGAACGTTTTAGCTAACAGTAATAGAGTCATTGTGTTCGTACCTGCTCCAAAGTAGCCTGGACTCTTATTTTCCAATCAATATTTTTTTTTCACTAAAACACTTTTAAATAAGCTGAATAAGCAATATTCAATGGAAAAATTCACTAAAATTTTTGTATTCACTTTTCAACTTATCAAGCACACCCTGGGTGCGTAGCCACCCTATACCGACTTTGCGGCCGTTCTGTACGAAAACCAGGGAAAAACTAAGGAGGGCCCTATACCCTTCGAATAGCCTATAGTTTTCCCCTACTTTACAGCATATTTGCTTCGCGCCCTCGAAGCTTCCCTTTTCAGAAAATTCACTTTTAGAAGCGCACTGGGTGTGTACACACCCACCTGGTGCCCAGAGGGTTAAATAAACTCGGTTCGAAATGTTCAATATGTTACTCGATTTTGATGACTTCGAATCTTTACAATACTGAACATTTGGGTTTAAAAATGTTCAATTTTGAATCTTTAAGATTTCAATCTTTAAATGATAAAAATTTGTCACTGTTCCTCAAGAGTCACTAATTTGGAGATTCTTTCTTGAATACTTAAAATTATAAATTGTTTAGTTTTTAAGGCAATTTGAAAATTTAAACAGCCCGGAATTGTAAAATCCGGGAGATAACCGAGATTTTGCTCCTGAGTTTCGAATGGTTTTTTGGCTCGAAAATTCATTCTTTTGAATTGAACATTCATCTTTTGGTAGAAAAAAACATCTCTTTTGGTCGAAAATTTACTACTTTTAATTGATAAGTTTACTATTATATTTTAGGTTCAAAATTAATCTCTTTTCGTTAAAAATTTTAATATTTGGTTTAAAATTAAATTAATTTTTAATAGAATCATCTTTTTTTGGTCGAAAATTCAACTGATTTGTTAAACACTTCATTTTGGAATAAAAATCCAGCTTATGTGTTAGATAAGTCAGTTTTCGTGGTTGAAAATGAACTTTTTTTCAAAATTCAACTGTATTCTTGAAGAATCGTTTTTTTGACATACAAATTCAACTATTTGGTTGGAAATGCCACTGTTTTTCGTTGAACTTTAATCTTTTTTGGTTTCAAATTTTTCGACAATTTAGTTGGACATTCATTTTTGGTGGTTGAAAATACAAATACTTAGTAAAAATTGAACTATTTTGTTAAATATTCAAAATTTGTTTTTTTAACTGAAAATTTAACTGTTTGGTTGAACATTCGTCTTTTTGATTTGAAAATTCAACTACTTGGTTGAAAGTTTAACTTTTTTATTAAAAATTCCTTTTTTTATTGAAGGTTCATCATTTTAGTTGAAACTTCATCTCTTTGCTTGTAAATTTAATTACTTTGTTAAAAACTCGTTTTTTTGTTGAAAATTAATTTTTTAACTGAAAATTTTTCTTATTCATTTGAAAATTCATCTTTATGGGCTCAAAAGTCAATTGTTTCCTAAAACTCTCGAGTTTTTTAGCGTAGAAACTCAACTCTTTTTTTGAAATTTCATCTCATTTTGTAGAAAATTAATCTTATTTGGTTGAAAATTCAACTACCTTTTGTTGAAAATGCAATATATTTTGACCTGAAATCTTAGCATTTCAAAGCGTTTTATATTGAATTCAATATGGTACCTACAATAATTTTACTCACAAGAATTTGGTTTCTTAGTATTTCCCTATTCTCATGAAAAATCACCTATTTTCTCTGTTTTAAGAGGATTTTGGGCTGTGAAGTCTGTCTTATTGTACACTGTGAATCCCTTTCAAGTATCTCCCATTCAAGTCGTTACTAGAATTTTAGCCTCGGCGGTTTCATGATGAGAGGAGCCGCGGGGCCGAAAGACCGTGTTCAGTCAAGTGTGACAAACAACATGAGGGACGCACTTAGCGCATTAGTTGTATCAGGTTGCGTCATGCATCCGAATCCAACCGAAATGATTCGGGGTACCCTAACTGCTTACGTTCGGAGCGAGCGAATGCCGTGTTCGATTTAAGTGAAGGCCATTTAGAACTATGCCCGAAACTGCACTTAAATGGGATTCCCAGTGTATTTGTTATTTCGAACGTTGAACCCTTCTATCTGAATAACAAATTTGAACTTGCTGCAGATTTTATCTTTGGCAGTGATATTTATATAACGAGTTATCACAGTGACATTAGAATTTGATATATACCAGGTATAATCAATGGATCATACTCGATGTTTAAAGTTATTTATATTACATATCTGAGGGTCGACTGGCTATCGCGAAACGTCTGTACACTTATGTATATGACTGTGGTGTAAATATTTGTATGATGCACGCTATCTTAACACCATCTCGACGGACGTCTACAAGTATAATCTATGTTTGATATCGTGCCGAGCAAAATGGTTCTGCCATGGAATAAGATCGTTTTCAACTTTACAGACCGTGTGAGAGCAAAAAGGCCCTAAAGGCATTCTTTTCCATTCTATAATCTTGAGCCTACTTGCTTTCGAAAAATCGAATTCTGGACAATATGCACCTTGTAATATAGTCTCAAAAAACTCATCAGGAGTCTGTTTGCTTTTGTGGTGTTTGCAAAAATTAACTAAATTGCTACCGAGATTTCTACTGAAACTGATTATAATATCATGATAAAGGGTTTTTTTTGTCAGCAAGTTATCTAGAAGTGTTTAATGGATATACGATGAGAAATTGTAATTAGTTAGTGCGCAAGAATACCAATGCTTTTATATTCCTAGGAATAGCTTCGTTGGCGTGGTTTCGATTCTCAGCAATTTTACTGTCTAAAAAAGCCCTTATATATATAACACAGTTAGCACTTACAGTGGGTAAAGTTTCCAATACTCAAGTCAGAAAATTGTATTCCAAATTTTGTTTTTAAATTATTGAATAATTACATTGAATTTCTAACTTAAATTCTAATTGAAATCTAAATTAAAATAATTTTTTTCGTTTTAGAAAGAAATCGCTGTCGTATCTTATTTTGGCTAGAGATTGAACAAATGTTGTAATTCTTATATTTTGCCAGAACGGATATTGGAACAGAAAATTTGTAAAAATCTAAACAATTTTTGTACTGAGAAGACATGCTTTAAACATAATAGGATCCGTAATAATGAAATTTCTGTACATCGTTTCAAAAATACATTGATTTTTTAAACTAAACATTCTCCTGTAAAAAACAAGTGAAGTTATCTGCATTTTGGTGACAATTGTAAATATAACCCTGTAAAGATAAAATTTTCAAGAATTTAAATTCTTATACGTAAACAGATATCATACTTTAAAATGCCTAAAGTATTTTAATCCAGGATTGCCGTAGGTAAGGGAAAACCTGGAAATTAGGGAATAGTCAGGGAATTTTACTGGTCAGGGAAAGTCAGAGATTTTGAATGTCTATATTTCTATTTTTTCAGTTGCTTCCTCCTGACGATTATATTTTTAGATGAAGTTTTTATTATTTGGTTGCAAATTCAACAATTTTATTAAAAATTCATACTTTTTGATTGAAAATTCAACCATTTTGGTAGAAAATTACCTTTTTGCTGGAAAATAATTCAATTTTGGTGTTAAAAATTCAACTATTTTTTTGAAAACTCGTCTTTTTGGTTAAAAAATTCATCTCTTTTGGTTTAAATTAAGGCCGTGGCTACGTGTACTGGAATTTCGGTACAAATAGCTGG
>CAKNWT010224314.1:1584-13577 GCA_932066315.1 Andricus coriarius
TATTCGTATGGAATTCTTGAGTCTAGAATTCCCAAACTATTGAAATATATTCGATAGGAAGATCGGGTTTCAAATAAAAAGGAGAAACTTACGTATAACTAAGGTTGAGATGCTTTATCATAAAGCGCGCATGGACCAGAAAAGAGGCTACTGAGGGTTCAGCAGAATTCTACCTTTTTTATATATATTTTGATCTTAATTTCGTAATCTGACCAGATAGGTTACGTGTTATTTATCTGTGGCTCACGTTCTTAAGGAGAAGTGGTACCGTAAAGCGTGATTGAAAATTATTGTTTAATTTCGGCTTGGTAAGCCTTCAGCTCTGTGAGAAGTACGTCGTAGCAATTGGCTCTGTTGCTCACGTTGAGATTTAGGCCAACTGTCGGATAAGAAATACAAGAAAGTCCAAATTAAAATAATTCCATTTTAATCCATACATTCCCACTATTCGCCCGCTCTGGACTTAGAGGAATCCCTCCTTTTCGCCCGTTGTAGCGCCCGAGGCTTCTAACTCCGTGACTTAGAATCGAGGAGTCACAGTTGATCGATACGGCCTTGCTGTCAGTTGCTCTTAAAGATTCCCTTTTCTGATCTGAGTGTCACAAATAAGTTTGAGTTAGCGTTGTGGTACTCGACTACGGTTACTTCCTTAAAGGAAAAATAGTGCTATGAAGCCCTAATTGAATTATATTCAATTCTGACTTGGTAAGCCCCTAGCTCTGTGAGAAATACGTCGAAGCCATTTGCTCTATTGCTCACGTCGAGATCTTGGCTCACTATTACTTCCTTCCACGAGATAGGAAACAGGAAAAATTTGAATCATGATTGTTCTACTTTGAACTAGAATAATTCTTTTTCGGATTCTCCAGTCATTCGCCCGCTCTGGACTTAGAGGAATACTTCCTTTTCGCCCGTCGCAGCGTCTGAAGTTCCTAGTCTTGTGTAAAAGCCGCAAGCAACTTCCGTAGATAATCACCCATACTTCTTTGCTTATTGATGAGAACCGCGATTAGAATTTGAGTGCTTCATAGCAGCCCCTCTCCGCACTCGAGCTCTATGATCGATGTCACAGTGCCCTACGTCGATGATTCCTCACAACCAGAGGAAACGTCCATAAGTCGAGAAGGAATCGGAATAAAGTCGACTAGCCTCTGCATTGACGATCCCAATGTTACGCACCAATGGGCTGAACCCCTAACATATAGGAGGGACAACTACGCACATTTTATGTCCGAAGATTGCGAATCCATAAATCCTATTGCAAAACTCCTTGTCGCTACTGAGCGTCTTGATATTCAAGACCTCTGGGGTGCCGGACCAAGAAGGGACAAATCCTAGTTACTCCTCACGGTCGACATCGTACATACACAGTCGTGATAAAAGAACGACACCTGGACGACATCGACGGGAAGGATGTGATTCGGGGACTAAAAAACCTTCGCCTCGCCCTAGAGCGGCACAATCAAACCACCTGTTAAACTGCCAATCACGGAGATTTGTTAGGTTCCCTGCACCACAACAAAATGACAGAATTAATGGCAGACGCGTTCCGAGACAGTAAAATTACTATGACTCTTTGCCACGGGAAAATCAAAGTACCAGCCCCCGATTTAAGAAAGAAAATTATCGCCAAATATCACAATAGCCTCGTCTGTGGCCATAAAGGTGTCACGAAGACGCCCAGCTTACGAGATGAGCTAAGCGAGTTTATCCGCAATTGTAGGAGCTGCCTTGACCAAAAACTCGTACGGGCACTGACTCGTGAACCTATGCTGATCACCGACACTCCCATAGCACCCTTTGAAAAAGTGACAATAGGCACGGTGGGAAAACTACCCACTACCCCAAGTGGGAATAGCCATATCCTTACTATGCAGTATAACTTCAGCAAATACAGCATCGCGGTCCCGATATCCGATCTTAGAACAATCACCAGCGCGCACGCGGTAGCATCCTCTCTGTTTTCTCAGTACGGTGCACCTCGGAGCATTTTAATCGATCGGGCGGGAGCTTTGTAAGCAAACTCATGAAACACCTTGAAAGATTGTTTCAATTAAAACAGCTTAAAACTTCCGGTTACCGACCTCAGACTAAGGGGGCACTTAAAAGAAGTCACATAGTCCTGACAGATTATATTAGGCATTATGCTAATGATTATGACGATTGGGATCGATTGCTCCCTTTCGCTATGTTTGCCTATAATACGTCAGTGCACAAAGCGTCTAATTTCACGCCCTATGAATTGGTCTTTGGCCGAGTGGCCAGAACCCCGAGCTCCTTCCCCCAAGGCGAGGAACTTGAAGCATACGGTTCCTACTTGCGCGATCTGATAGTACGAATATCGGAAATCCGCAAAATCGCTGCTAAGAATTTGTTTAAGGCAAAAATGACTTCTAAGGAACAATACGACCATAAGGCCAGGCCCTTGAACGGGAAGATAGGAGAATAGGCCTACGTTTTTAAGGAAGTAAGGGATGGCAAATTTGACAGTAGGGCCACCAGACCCTACGCAATAGTCGGATTCAGAGAAAATAATAATGTAATTCTTGCAACCGAAACTGGCGACCGGTTCGGCAAACATAAGGATAAAATCAAGGTCGTTTACTGCTAATATCGAACGGATCCCAAGGAAGAATCCGAAGACAGAATACGCCTTGCTCCCGAGGACATCATTCAGCCAACGTATAGGATTACCCCGCTGGAAACCAGCACCGGGGTCTACTACGAGCACATGGGATCGATGAGACGAGTTATTGGGACTTGGAAGATTACCGTATTTCTCGACCTGAAAAAAATTCAAGGGCCCCTGGACACCTATGAACAATGGTTTGAGCATTTATCAGACCTCTGCATGCCAGGCTTTGGATTACCCTGCCTGCCTGCAGACACTCACCGACTATGGTCTCGACGCTAAATTCTTCGTTGCTCAAAACTTGAGGAAGGAAGTATTCAGGCATGCTGCAGAAATAAAGGAGCACACCGAGAAAACGATTCTCCCTAACCTGCCCATGGAAATGAGGACTCGACGAGCTACGAAATTGCTAAGAATCCTCGGAGGATTCATTGGGCCCATAGCCGGCTTGATGACATATAACAACGGTCGGAAAACAAACTTATAGAGTGAGAGCTCAACTGGAGGAAGTGCAAGAGCTCTAAAAAAGCAACAAAGAAAGATTAAATCAGCACGAGCGTCAAATGTCCCAAAACAACCTGACACTGGAAAATCTCACTCGAGCAGTTTCTGAGCTCAAGCACAACGAAAAATTGACTCACGTGCTCAAAGCAGTGGATGCCAGCCTCGACGATTACATCCGTGCTGCAAACCGAATCCTGGAGGTCATCCGCACATCCCGTCAAGGGCGAATGCATCTCTCCCTTTTAACATCTGAGCAGTTGGGGCCAATCTATCGGGATATCCAGTATCATCACCCTGGAGTCGACTTCCCAATCCCAGGACCACAGGTGGACCTTGAGGAGTTATCCAGCGTCGTTACCATCACAGCACTCTACAAAAAGGAAATCCTTAGTATACTTGTGGATGTTTCATTATTGGAACACACCTACTACCTGATGTACCAATTGCATCCGGTACCAGTATTCCAATCAGTACTGGGGAATGCTTCAGGAAGTGCTTAATCCTACCGAAATTTTTCCACATTGCCGTGGGAGAATCCCAAAGGACACACATCTTACTGAATCATCGACAGATAGAATCATGCACAAGGACTCCATATTACATGATTTGCAAAAACAACTTATCCATTAACGGAAAAACGAAGTATCGATCATGCGAAAGTAAACTGCTCTTAAACCCTTCAACCAAGGTCCTCCGCAAGTGTGACATCCGAGTGACCTATAGTAAAGACTCGGAACGGGTTCCAATTGACTCATTGAATGGATGGCTCTATTCCTTAGCTGAGCCCCTCTCCGTCGGATTAGGATGTTCTAATCAGACTAAAACTCTGACTGACTCTGAGAAAATTGGAATAATCCAAATAGCACCCGGATGTCAGCTCAGAACGCAGGCTAAAACGATCTTCGGATCAACGAACAAGATCGGATCAATGGAGGTTATTTATGAACCCCTTCTACATCTGAATTTGGCCGATCTATCTCCACTCCTGCACGAACAAGGGAAACTTATTTTAACAACTGAAGAGGAAAGGCGGACCCTAAAGGACACCTCCGTGGAAGGTGAAACCTTTCCTGAAAATGAGAAATCTCTGTACGAATTGGAACGACAGCTGCACGAGATAAACCTACAACGTCGATTTAGGGCTCATAACCTGTTATTGATTCATGGCTCCTATGTCGGCCTTGCCCCACTTGACGTGGGATTGAGCATCTGCTGTTGCTACCCTCGTGTCAAGGCCGGAATTGTGAAAATTCGAAGTCGCAGTTATGAGATATCTCAAAAGGATTTCAGCACCAACCACGCCAAAGACGATGTTGAACAACCTTCAGCAAATCAAGAAGAGACCAGCGTCGAAGCCGAACATCCTTCAACGATCCAGAACTTATCAGCAAGCATGAGTAACTCTGCTTGTGAGAAGACACCTGACGTATCACCTAGAACTGCGGTCTTAACACTTCCGCACACTAATTTAACGACAACGAAGTCGACGATTCTACTATCCACGAAAACATTGCAGCCATTCTAAAAGTTAAGGTTAAGTATATTGTGCGCCTGTGTGTATGAATGGAATATAAATGTCGTCGTTTCGCTAGAGACATGAATTTTTTCCAATAACCCAGGAGGAAAAAGAAAAAAAAGAGAAAGCTTTAAAATAAGAAGCATTCTCTGCGATCGCCTTCTGCCCATACTTAGCTTGCAAATTAAATAGAAAAGAAAAGAGGGAAAGAAAAATTGAGCATAACATACACATTTTTTCTGATAATTCAATAGCACATGCTCAAACCCTTTTTTTATGCATAATGTAAGACTACAACATTTGTTTTAAATTGGTTTGCAAATGGAAAAAGCGGCCCTGCGCACAGAAGGGCGTTAATCCTGTCAGAATAATTGTCGTGCAAGTGACGCTTTGGAGATTTAAAATCCAGGATCTTCCGAAATTTAAATTTTAGATGTCCCAAATTATAATTTGAAAATGCCAAATCATGTTGAATTATATATGATCAGACTACTAAATGATTTCGAATTTAAAGGAATTTTTGTTTTGAAATTAAAAATTGAATTCAAGGACTATAAATCCAGAGAAAAGAAACTTATTGCTAAAGAATTTGGGAAGAAAGTTACTGCCAGGGAGGAACTAGTCCGTTGAGAGGCAGCCTAAAGTGGTGATTAAACAAGTCAGTTCATGAAGGGCAAAAGACTCCCTCTCAACTGACTTTTCGCTACCCCCTCCGTCAATTATTATAAAAAAAATATTTAATGAAGGTAATCAAGTAATCAGGTATACCAAGTAATCTTGTAGAAAATTAAAAATCAACCCCACCCCTTCTATCACTAGTCGCACCCGGCGAACCAATCCTCTTCTGGATCGTCTTCCGGAAGCGGCCGGGCCCCTGGGAGCAGGTATCTCTCCTTTCCAACGAGAACCCAGGCGCGGGTTGCCTCTTGGAAGCGACGCTGCAACCATAAAAAAGGGTGGTGTTTATAGATCCTGCAATGAAAGAGGGAATGGTGAGGGAGAAGAAAAGGTTGGAACTAAGGCTCTTACCAGGTTCCAATGGCCCTTGATGAAGGGCTTCCCCTCCACACTAAAATAATGGCACTGAAGCCACACGATCTCGTATGTCGGATCAAGTGGCTGAAAGCCAACCGCTGGCGGGAACCTAGACAGCCTGCTAGACATAAAAAAAGGATTTTTTTTAGAAAACATATCGACCTGTTACGAACTGTACATATAAAATTAGTTACGATTCAAAAATTAAGGTAAAAATTGAAAACCTACCGATGCAAAACCGTCATCCTTGGCCCCGGGGACCCCCTCGTCAACCCGATATCCTGAAATAAGGATACGGGCTCGGTCATGGGACATGGTCCCGGAATGCTTAATATTAATATAAAATCAAATTTCTACTTATAGCCGCCCAATAACCCCGCCGAGGTAGCCCTTGTTTTTTAGATCCCAGGAGTACTCCTGGAACCACTTAGCCCGGGTGTAGAGCCTTCGCGCCGCCACCTTGAAAGGGCCATCAAATGGCCATACACCAAGGGATCCATCGAAGGGCCACCCATTTACGGCTGGTTCCTTCAAGAGCACTGCTGCCCACGAGGGATACACAATAGTGAACCTAAAAGAAAAATATCCTTGGTAATCTTACACCACCCAAGGAAAATTCAAAACGTTCAAATTTAGATAACTTGAGGTCAGGTAAAATTTCGAATAACAGAGAACATATTGAACATTCTGGACTGCTAAATTAGAAAAGAAAGTTGAATTGTTTAAAAATTCAGTCGAGGCATTGAAAATTAAACGTTCCATTTTGAATTGAGGAATCATGAAATTCGTGGATTTAGATTAAAATTTTGAAAATGGGACAATGTCAAGATGTTAAAAATTTAATATTTTAAGATTGGAATTTTAAAATTCGGATCACTTAAAATTCAGATTTCAGAAAATCTGAAATTTCAAACTATTATCACATAACTAATTATAACTAAGCTAATTATACTTTCCAAGATTCAACCAGTTCAATTTTAATAGGAAATTAAAACCTATGAAAAGGAAATTTTTAAACTTAGCGTTCAACGTGTAATTTCAGAACTCTAACCTTATAAAGATTTTAAATTACCGGAATAATTCATTTAATGATGTATAAATTCCGGGTAGTTACATTTTTATCTTTTTGTTTTTAGTTTTTACTCAATTGATAATTTTTATCATTCTTGTTCTCCCTCGGGAATTTAATTTAATTAATTAATTAATTTCATTTTAATTTCATTCTTGAAATTTTCCAATCCAAATTTTTTCAATTTAAAATGATTCATTTGCTGAATTCTTCGACTAAAAATCGAACAATTTCAAAATATTACATTGAAAACTTAAAATAGAAAAATAAAAGAAAACAATATTGCCGGAATATGGTTCCACATTTTGAAATTATGCAATTTAAATTCAAAATTGGTTCACATTTACATATAAGATTATTATATTAAAAACTGACTATCGAAGCTTTTAATATGAAATTTTGGAGTAGTTATTAGCAAATGGTTCTGACATTTTGGATAATTATTTGAATTTGAAACTACAATATTATGAAAATTAAAAATTTGAGACCTGCAAGAATTATTCTAAAAATTAAAATATATAAATGAATAAATATAAATAAAAAAAAAACTTTCGTACCAAGGCCTCAAGGATTAAACCATTTTAGAACTACACATTCAAGAATATAATCCTAAATTAAAATTAATAGAAGTTTCAAAGACGATAAATATATTATTAATAAGTATCATATTATGTTGTATCAAGTAACATCCAAAACAACTGGAGAGTTTTTGTTTACAGAAAAAAGTGATTTTTGTCAACAACAGAAAAATCTCTGCCATATTTATTGTTTAGAATGGCGGAATTTTAAATAATGCGAGAAATATTCTGGACCTTTAAAGATTAATTACTCAAAAACAACATGTCCTACAAATTACGAAAATTAATTAAATTACTCTGAAAACGATTATTATTGATACAGAAACTTATTTGTGTTGATCAACCGTAAACATACATTATAATGATTTCTAGAATTGAACGGTATCAATTGTATACCTTTGGCAATTCAACAAGCGTAAACCGATTACAGCTTTATAACCTATTTTCAAGTTTAAAATAATTTCAAAATAATATATTCATAATTGAAGGCCACGTTAGAAGTGGAAATTTTTCAATTTGAAATCCTCACTGGTTAAACAAATGTAAAGTTCTATTCAAACTTTAAAACAGTTTTTTTTTTTATTTATAAATAATTTCAAATTGATAGATATATTATAAAACGCTCTTATTTAATTCGGAATTCTATTCAAATATTATTTCAATCTAAAATATTCCATTTTTAGACCTTTAATTTAAAATTGTTAATTAAGGATAATATTTCTTTGAATATTCAACAATATTTTACCTTTAAATTAAAAAAAGAGCTATTATCAAATACTAAAACTGAACTATTTGAAATACAAAGCCTTGAATCGTTAATATTTCAGAGCGTTGACCCTCGAACGTTACAATTTTAATTGTTCTATTTAACAAGTTTTATTACATAAGAGAAATTACTGAATGTTGATGCATGTATAGCAATTAAACAATTATCAATTTGAAAAATAAATTGATTTAATTTAAGAGATATTTACAAAAATTTTAGAAGATAAAAACTGAAATTAAAACTGGAAACGATTTCGAAAAATAAAAAAAAGAGGAACTAAATTTGGATGTTTGAAGATTTTGAAATAAAATTTCGAAACTTTTAAGAATCTTTAAAGATTAAAAAAAAATAAAAATAATAAAAATCTTATCGTTGCTAGGAAAAGTCAAAATGACTTTCTATTTTGAAAAATTAATTTTATAGAATATTTAAAGATATATCAAAACTAATTCTAATGTCTGAATTGATGTTTCTAGCCTAAGGTTTCTTAAAATAATTCAAAAACTAATTCAAGAAGTGCTCAATTCATAAAAAATGCAATCGCACAAACTTTTTACGTTTTTGCCTTAAACTTGCCCAAGGATAATTTGCAGCCCAGTTTCTATTACTTCGAATGGAAAAATTTTCAGCTTTAGAGTTCGAATTTTTAATTAGTTAATCCTGAAAATGTTTGCAATATGGGAAAGAATTTGAAAATCAGTCCGAAATTCAACTAATTTAATTTTAATTGCTAAATTGAAAATTACTGGAAGAAAATTTGAAAATTCCAGTTCAATATGAACTCTAAAATTGTGACAACCCAAATTTAAAGAAATTATCTGAGCACACCTGACTGAGGCAGTAAGGTCAGCACTGAGCGTAAAAATCGACGAAAAATATTTTTGGTCTGCCTCGAGAATAACATTGGGTTGGATCCTGTCATCTCCTACTGGATGGCCAACTTTCGTAGCTAATCGAACGAGCGAGATTCGAAGTCTGACTAATGACAACTGGAACCACGTGTTATCTGGGGATAATCCAGCTGATCTCATTTCTCGCAGGATCAATCTAGAAGATCTTCGCGACCAGGAACTTTGGTGGAAGGGCCCGGATTGGCTCTCTCAATCTACAGAAAACTGGCCTTTGACGCGTGAATTGACCAGTGAAGAGTTTGACAGGTTGCCGGAAGCGCGGAAATTTAAAGCGACTCTAGTTATAACCGCGCTACAAGACATTAAATTACTGGAGCAGTATTCATCATTACACCGTTTAATTAGAGTAACGGTGTATTATATGCGATTCCTAGAAAATGTGAAAAAGCGAAAGAACTTAGGAAGTTAAGTTACCTCGAAGTTTCCGAAAGAGCTGATGCATTGTCAAGACTTTTGAAACTTGCTCAGGCTCAAGATTTTTCACGTGAAATTCATCACATTCAAGAGTCAAAACAAGTTTAGAATAAAAGCAGATTGCACTCTCTTAATCCATTTTCAGATGCTTACGGACTTCTCAGAGGGGGCGGCCGCTGGGTTAACGCTCCGGTACTGTTTGAGCAGAAGCAATCTATTATTTTGTCACCAAGTAATCCACTAACTATTCTTATAATTTCTCATTAAAATTTAAAATTAATGCACAACGGATGCCAAGCGCTCACGGCATCTCTGGGAAATCTGTACTGGCCTATTTCCTGTAAAAACACGATAAAAAAAGTCCTTGGAAAATGTGTAACGTGTTTCAGGGCTCGCCCTTCAAGTACTGAGTATATAATGGGCAATTTTCAAGAGGCACGAGTCACTCCAAAACGCGCATTTTATAAATGCGGAGTTGACAACGCTGGGCCATTTCAAATAAAGGGCGCTATAGGCTCTAAAGTTACTCTCAAGGCTTACATGTGTATCTTCGTGTGTTTTGTAACTAAAGCTGTCCATATTGAACTTGCTAAAGACTTGAAAACAGACGCCTTTTTGAATTGTTTACGTCGTTTTGTATCTCGCTGCGGTAAATGTCAACATATTTACTCCGACAACGGTACCAATTTTGTCGGATCACGCAATCGACTGAACGAATTAAGCAGGCTACTACAGGACAGCAATTTTCAGCGAAATGTAACCGATTTCTTAGCACAGGACCAAATTTCCTGGCACATGATTCCTCCTAATGCACCTAATTTCGGAGGGCTTTGGGAAAGTGCTGTTCAATCTGCGAAGAAACATGTAACTCGTGTGATAGTGTGTGATAGTCCCTTGACTCCAAATCCTAATGACCCTAACAATCTGAATCCTTTGACACCTGGCCACTTCCTAATTGGAGACTCATTGACTGCGGTACCACATCCAGATTTGCGAGATGCTCGCGTAAATCGCCTTAATCGCTACGAACATCTTCAGCAAATGTTTCAGCATTTTTGGCAGCGTTGACGGAATGAATATCTCTGTCAACTCCAGCAGCAGAATAAATCGTCTCAGTCAAAGACCAATCTTCTCATTCCAGGAGCCATGGTAATCGTTCGTGACGACAAACGGCCACCAATGAATTGGCGACTTGGTTGTATTACTGAAGCACACCCACAACGAGGCAACGTAACCCGAGTAGTTACAATCCGCCTAGCTGATTCCACGATGAAACGACCGGCTTCGAAAATATACGTCTTGCCAATCGATCAAGACGTCATTACTCCTCCTGAGTAAACCGCTGACATACCAGTCAGCTATTTTTTGTTACCTAATCATTGTTTAATCTCATGTAAATATCCTTTAACCAAATGCATGCAGGTTATGATTTCAGAAATTTAGCACATATTTGATAAACTGTGATTACTCTATTTTTACCAACTAATTTATCCATGTATATGTTTCCTACTTTCTTTTATAATTGTCCATCCTTCTTCATAGAATATTTTATTGTATTTGATGCACTTTAGAGAATTTAGTGTTAAGGTATGTTTTATACTTTCAACTTAACTATTCTCAAGATTGAAGTTTATATTGTAGGTTTCATCAAATGTCAAAAAATCCTTAGCGGTACATGTATTCTAATGTTTTTCAAATTGATTGTCTACGAATTATAATTTTTCTTTTTTTATTGTTGAAAGATATTCTTTCAAAATGGGCGGCATGTTCTGATTTCTATAATACTGAACAGATTGTAAGGATTCTACAAAATTTCCACGTTCTAATGTCTCACGCTAAAGTCCATCGAATTGTCGGCCAAATTGTACGACGTTGTTCCTTTAAGCCAGGCTGCAGATTTCGAAACACGTTTCTCTCAAAAAGGTAAATTGGCCCTCACAATTTTCGTGACATTCAAGCATTCGGTTCGAACCTGGAACTAAGGGAAATCGTCATCTGGCGAACATCCTCGCCTAGCCAAAATGCGACGTTGCCAGAATTTTGATAATGTGCGTTTTCCAGCGAATTTTCCTCCGTGGCAACGTCGGAAAGGGCCCAAATGCACGGTTCGTGACTAGCTCCCTGGTCATTCGGGGCCAGTCACGTCAGAGTTGCAATACGGTATACGTACAGTCATTCGGCTTTGCCAACTTCAACTTTTGTAATTAGACCGCGATTAATTCAATTCACTTATTCACATATCTGTATCATATTTCCATATCCTGTTTTAAATAAATTGGGGTTTAATAATGAACAATCACCTTTTTTATAATAATCCCAATTTACTTCAACACATGCACGTATTAATTTTTTGTGCGTGCAATCAGGTAGGTCATGATTTTTCAAACTGCGAAAGAACCAAACATAAAATCCTAAATTTTTTACCAGATTTCCATTAAACTGTGTTCTACATACAGACTTTTTCATAAAAGATTACTTATCTTGTCTCTCAAGTGCATGTTAGAAATTGAAAAGAAAAGAAAAAAATCCTGTGGTCTATCTTTGAAGATAAGTTTCTTTTTTATACCA
>CAKNWT010224317.1:0-11373 GCA_932066315.1 Andricus coriarius
TTCCCTCCATTTGGGGGGGGGGGGGCTACGTGTCCTCCCGCTTTTTTTAAATGGACTCACTACCTCGCTTTTCTCCGGACTCTCTTGTTTGTCTCTCTTCCTCTCCAAGAGATCCTCCCCGTCACTTGCGCTTGACGCTCTCTCTCTTACTTTCTCGCTTCCTTCGCTCCCACCGTTCCGTTTTCCCCCACTCCCCGACGCGCTTTTCGAAACTCGACCACGCACTGTTGGCCGTCGTGGCACGTGGAAAATTTCCTCCCCGTCAATTTCACTACCAGCACTCTCACTGACCACCTCCCGCTCTGCCGTCGGTAACTGGGACCTCTCCATGCAGTCCTCTCAGCAACCGACAGATGTCACTGGAAAATAATGCCGTCTATTGCCGCCAAATTTTCTCTTTATTTCTCTTTTTTATTTTAATTTTTTTCAATTCCTCACAGCCCTTGCAAGCACCCCCTTTTCTCCCTTGAGATCCCCCAACTCTGTTTGAACCCCCCTTGACCCCTTTAAGGCCCCAGACTCCTGACCACAAACTCCCCCGACTCCTTGCCAACCTAACCTCACTTTCACTAAATATCTAAGTCCCGCCTCACACCTCCGCTGTAAATTAATTTGTATCTTCCCAAATCACCCCGCACAACCCTACTCACCTCCTAGGCTTCCACCCGCACACCCCACTCACACCTTTCCCACAAATTCTTAAAATTCTTTCACCACCTGTCACCGAACACGGACTCACTACCGCCACCAACATGCCGTATTTCCATGTATAATTGATTTAAATTTTCGCGAGCCAATATGGCGGTATAATGTAAATCCCTGTGAGAGGGCGCTGGGAAGAAAGCAGGAGATCAGCGTTGCTTCGGGATTCGCTTCGGAGATCTCGTTCGATTAACATCTCCGATGTAGCCCGAAGATTACGTTTCCTTAAATAAACTTTATTATTCGGACCGAGTCTGTTTTTAATAAATACCGGTCCTTCAATTATGAATAAAAATTGTAGCTAATAGAGAGGACAAAACTTTCAATTTGTGTCCGATTGAAAAAAATGACTTAGCACGACAACTGTACAGCACATCATTTATCTATATTTCCTTATATTCTCAACAAATATACAGTTGAACAATGTAAACATTTTTGTGTAAGGATAAATGTTTTATTTTCCTATACAATGAAATAAATTGCTCATGCATTTGTACTTCGCAACATCACAAATGCGTAAATCGCTTTACTCCAAGTTCTTTCATTATCGTAGAATGTATTATATAATATTGGAAATTTTAAGATCAATAAATGACTTACTCTGACCGCATAAATAAAACATTTGATAAGTGTATGCTTCGTTTAAACCGGGAGTGACTAATATTGCACAGTTCATCTGTAGGTTTGTTACGAATATAAAAAAATATAGGTAAATGATGTACTGTGTATTTATTGTGAATATAAGAATATATTAAAAATATGATTCAATATCAAATAAGTAATCTGTTATTCTCTCTTCCTCCTATTAATGTAGTTTAATATTTTATAAAATTTCATTCATGGAGAACCCATTAAAAGCCCTGTTAAATTATTATTATATTTTTTTTCTGGTGCCCCGCTTTTAAATTTTTTGTCTTATATTTATTATATATTTTTTCCTATTCTGTGGGGAAGATCTCAGATTTTTGGCAATCCCCACAATACATTTTTAGGGGTACAATTACGCCGTTATATTTATCTCTTTTTAAGAAATCGTATTTTTTATGCCTTTTACCGGCGCCAAGTATTTTTTTGTTCAATCGGACACAAAAAGTAAAGTTTTGTCTTTTGTATTAGCTGGAAAAATAATGTATTATCTGGAAAAATTAGGAGTGTATTATCTCACCCAGAGAAAAAAACTGTCGTGATACGACCACCGAAAAATAAAAAAAGGTTTTTTCTGAACCACCCTAGTGTATACTGTATATGCAAGGAAGTTATTTATTACCTAAAGATTTCCATTATTACTGTAAATATGAACTGATTTTCATGAATCTTTTTGTCACTTTTTTGTAATTATATAAAATAATTAATTCTGCTAATTGAAATTAAATTGATTTATGGTTTCGTAATGTTATTTTTTCTAACCGGCCGTAATTTCATAACAATGAAAGAGTCATTCGTTGCGGGTAATTCGACGCGCTTCGGGATACCTGCCTCCTGGCGTTTGGCAAGGTCCATAGGCACGCGCTAAAAAGGCATGGACAGCTAACACTGAACGTCACGGCTATTGTTTTCGTGTTTTTTTATTACACATTCCGACATGGGTTAACGCACTTGACCAATGATAACTGATTCCGATAGGTTTTTTTCCCGTAAAATTTGAATTCGGAGATGGAGGTCGAGAATTGGCTCTAGTTTTTGAGAAAAACGGGGCCATAAGTCCCAAAAAAACGTGTTTTTGGCCATTTTTGAGGACGTGTAAAAATGTAACCTTCTAAGAGGGATGAAATGGAAGCTTGGTTCTTGCCCTTTCCAAGTGGAAAACAAAAAACCAGGTGCCATGACCTTGAAATGTTCAGAAACAGACTTTGTACATGTGCGCGCACTAATTTCACCACACGCGACAAGGTGCATTTGATTTTAGGTCACTTCTGTTTATCCTTTCAAGGTGGATGTTCGACCATTTGTTGAGCCCAAAAATGTACGTCAGAACTGGGATTGCATAGATGTTAATAGCCCTGATTTTGCTGACCAAGATGAGAGAACACTTTGGAAACTATCGGAGTGTTATAGTGAAGGCATTCTTTACGATTTACTTAAATATCATATGCTAAATACACTTCTCAAAAATGCAGTGTTCTGCATTAAACCAGTGCGAACTCCATGAGGATGTCATTAGAAACCTGCTTTGCGATATAGATCACTTGCTACAATTTCGGGTTTTAACTAGCGTATAGCTTCAGGTTATCCATGTAGAGACCCTAATTTACTAAAGGAGTCTCCGTAAAAACAAAACGTAATGCGTATTAATTTAGTTCTCCTTGGATGACGACGAACAAAATACTTAATTATTGTTCCCTAAAGCATTATCGCCCTTTTCAAAACAGCTGAAGCGTCTAAGTCTATGATCTTGTATATCATTAATGTATTATCATTAATGTTAATAGGCTTAATTACAAGGTTATTTATTGCCCTTTCTTTCTCCAGTTGCAATTACGCCCGACCAAGTCCCTGTGTCCCAACTGAAGACCTTCGGTGTCTTCCGGGATATCTCGATCTTTACTCAGTTTGTAGAATGGTTTATTATTAACTTTCTGGTTCCCTTTCCTTGGGCAAAGACTGCATTTGTGGGCCTATTTCTACGACCCAAAGTTCTAGCGACTGCCACAGCTGGACAATACATAAGAATTTGCACCTGTAACGCAGTCTGTACT
This sequence comes from Andricus coriarius, assembly GCA_932066315.1. NCBI lineage: Eukaryota > Metazoa > Arthropoda > Insecta > Hymenoptera > Cynipidae > Andricus > Andricus coriarius. The sequence goes on from CAKNWT010224317.1 coordinate 3,399, forward strand.
GCGTTCACATGAATAGGCAAAACCTTGATATTCAGGTGCCCTAACAGTACCTGAAGATCTCTTTTTTTATTAATTATATTATAGATATAATTAAACATTTTATTACTTCCAATTATTGTGATACATATTCTTAAAGAAATTAATAAAAGTTATGATCTTCTTGTAACAATATGATAAGGCTGCTTATAAAAATATACATCTTTGGCAGAGAATGCTTTTGCGTTGGTTCCACATCTCTGAACTCTAGTAAAGCATGACTAAAATTCCTTTCAAGGTGCTGCAGTTTCTCTGAGATTTCGCTGTTTACGTCAATGGGAACTTTAATATCTGGATGCGTTTCTAGTGGATACGGTACTTGATTTTCATTCTTCCTAGTACATATGCCTTCAGTTTGAAGCTGCTCATCAAAAGTTTCTATGTGAGTAAGACGAGACGATGATATTCTCTCCTCAAACTTTGTCTACTTTTCTCTGCCACAAAAAAAGGCGCATAACATCTGTTCCTATGGTATGTCAATTTTAATCGCCTTCTTGATCGCTTAATCTATGCTTCTGCCTCTGGTTGAATCAGACTATCTGCTTCTGGAGGATGTGGTGGTACTGGACCATCATGAGGTTGCGCAGGAATATCCAGAGCAAGATGATGTAGTGTTGCTTCATCGGTCGCCGCTTGATCTTACGGTGCTGCTTTCTCTAATTGATGTTCATTGTCGACGTTTTTCCCGGCCGAATCGACCTTTTGTTTAATCTCTATTGCTCGATCTTCTGAGATGAGCAAATTATTCCTTATGTACTTTACCTCAGCAATAAAATATCTTACTGCAACTTTCTGTACATGAGGATACTTTGCAGCGAATTGAATCTCAACATTGTATCCCTTTTCGCGTTTAGTTTTTAACTTCGCGCTTTCATAGTAGATACACATCAATTCTTCTTTCATTGTTGAACTTGAACAGATGCTCCCCCACGGTATTTCTGTTGAGGTGGTTGGCTGGAAATTGTTGATTATATATATTTCTATTATTATTACTATGTATTATTAAATTATTATATTAGAATAAGTCGAATTTCGGAATCTGAATTTGAGTTATGTCTACATTTTACTCTAAAAAAGGATTAAATTTGATTAAATTTTTTTTCATAATTTAAGGAAATCAAGCAAATTGGATGTACAGTTAGATTTTTTCCTATTTCGAAAAATTTAAAGTTCCACGCCTGTCCTAATTTGCATTAAAAATTCTAATGAACAACTGCAAACATCTAATTTTTGTCCTGAAATCACGCATAGTTCTCAACAACATTGTAACCAAATTTCGTGAAAAAAATGTATTTTGAAATAAAAATATTCGTTCAAGCCTTAAAGTAAATCACCTTCACGTTTGACAATATTTTATTGTCCAAGCAATGCCGATATACTCTGAGATTATTTTGTAGAAACTGTGGAAAGTAAATATATCTAGCACCATGCCTGTCTATCCCAAGAATCGATTCGATTTTATTTTCCCATGGCTGTTTCGACAACTCTTCTTGAACAGTTTTTCTAGTATGCTGTTTATGGGAAAACATAAAATTGTATTAATTTTATGTAAAATAATAGTATATTGTATATTAAGGTGGGCTGATAAATATAATTTTTAAGTAATCATAACGTAATAAGGCAAAAAATGTGTGTTTATTAATGTATAATAAGAATTACTATTCAACACTTTTATCAGACAATATCTCCAGGTGGTAAAATGACGTTAGAACGTTAAAGTTAAGAAAATACAGCAAATTTAATACATTATGTCAGGGATAATTCGGCTAAATTAAAATGTTACTAGTTAGGAATATGTAGTTAGGTAGAGTTCGTGCTGACGATCGATACGAGCGAGTCTCTTACTTGTACTGGACGTTTATCTATTGAAATAAACAATTTAAATATCGTTTTACATCCGTGCGTATTCAATTTAATCGTCCGGATGTAAATGCCCTTTATCAATTGTTCCAACGTAGATCAGAGAATGCTGCTATACTTAACATACATGATTATATTTATATATTTATTAGCCGAAGAAGCAAATATTATTAAATTATTATTTATGTCAGACTTATTCAAAAACAGTATTTACAGGCCCTAGCAGAAGATACGTCCAGGAGATGGATTTACTAATTTTATGCTCACAAGTCAGTGAACTTTAAAATAGTCGATAAATATGGCTTCAGAAATATTAGTAAATAATCTTCTAATGTGCAGGCATCGGTTCATTTTGTTAGTTCCCGAAATTATTCAAAAACACCGTGAGAAGGTGTCTGTAAGACGAGTTTCACTCAGTTTTGCGGTGGGATTTATTTTCAAATTTTGTCAAATCAGTCCTGTCTTTTACAGAGATTAGAAAGAAACCATCTCGTCTTGCCTCCCCACGAACCTTAGATGGAACTTCTATCACCACTTTTACCGTTCGCTCTACAGCTTGTGTGTGAAAAGAAAAATTTCGAGATGTGAGACAAAAGCGATTTTGATTTCCCGACAGAAGTCACAGCTGATGACAGTTCTTCCTTTCGAGAGATGAAACGTAGTATGAGTATCAATTACGGTACATTCACACCATTTAATCATTTTGCTGTAATCTTTAGCACGAAAATCAATGAAAGGAAAGATGAACTTCTGCACACCTCTGAAAAGGATGAGTAAGAGCATCCTGTCGAACTTCATGCCATTCTGAATTCGACTAATTTACTAAGTCACGTGCAGCTAAGGCCAGGGGGCGTTTACCAGTTGAGACTGTGATACACATTTCATACAGATAGCGTTGATCTGCATTAAGCTTTTTGAAGTGAACGTCTGTAAGATCTCTACCACTGATTATTTTAACCCTCCGTCTGTGGACAGGGGCTTTCAAGGCACAAACGATTTTTCAAACTAGAATATCTCGTCTACGGGAAAAGATTTTTAATCAAAAAGTTGTTCACAATTAACACTAACAATAAGTGTGTAATGTAGTACATGTTTTACGAAGTATCCCAGGATTTTACCAGTTTTTTTTTTTTTTTGAAAGCTAGAAACAGTTGAAAAACTGACTCGGACTTGAAAAACCCTGTCTGTAAACGGAAGGTGATAAAAGAAGTCTGTAAACGGAGGGTTAGAACCTATTACAGAAAGTTTCTCAGACATTTTTAGGTGCTCTCCAATTGGACCTTGTAATTATGTTTGACATTTGGTTCCTCCAACGAGATGCTTTATTAGATGTCTTAAGTGTAACTCGTTAATAAACAAATGCAAAGGTTTAACATTAACAACATTTTTATTTCTGGTATTAACGGCAGTGCCACCTGATCCAAGGGCAATGAAATTCTGGACGTTAATTTTGTGCTCAAAAATATAAATAAAAATTCAATTTTTAATTGATATACCTTCACCTGATGTTGCAGTTACATGGGCAAAGTAATTAAAGTTTGGATCAAAGAAAATAAGAGACTCCAGAAATATTATCAACCTCCATTGCTAGAATACGATCTTTACGGCCGTTGAAATGAAGCTTCCAAAAAGCTGTTACATTTACTTCAAGAAATGTTCCGCTCTCTTGAAGTATTTTCTTACAACTTCTTTTTAACTCATTCTTATCAAGTATTATAGCATATCGATCAATTTTAAAACCGATGTGGCTTCTAAGTTCGTGCTTAAACTAATAATAGGTATGATGAAAATGTCAAGAAAATCTGGCTGAGGTACTCAATTTGTATACATTTTAAGCTTAAAAAATGAAAGCGCAAAGATCGCAGCTGATCCCGATTCCAAAATATGTTTAAATCAAATTTTGTTTTTTCACATTAGATTTGATACGGTGAGCATGCACGCAAAATTATCTTTATTCAATTCAAAATGACACATGTATGTATCTCAAATTTAAAAAGGGCGCAGGATGTATCACAAATTAAAAAAGGCGCAGGATATTGTTATTAACATTCATAACATACTTCATTCTTTCTCTAAATAAGCTATCTATAATACAATATTCAAAAGGGGTAGTTTTTGACCACTAAGGGTGCCTTATATCATCTATTTTGTAAGAAATACTTTTGGAACAATGTTCGTGATTATTTTGCTTTAAATTCATGATATATTTGCAATAAAAACTGCAGAAAGTTCGAAAATCCATGTTATATTCAAAAAAGGGGTGTTTTTTTAATTTCTGGGGAGGGTTTTTCAGCATTCCTATACTGTGAGAAAATACGGATTTTTTACGGTTGGGGTGGTTTAACCCTCGTGGGATCCAAGATCCCCTTGTTAACAAATTTTTAAAAAATTCACAGTTGTTTTTTCACCAAATGGAAGGTTTTTGGGGGGTGAGCCGACAAATCAAAGGAACTTTACTTGTGTTGAGCCACCCTAATGATTATTATATTAAAAATTATGTAGGGATGTTTTGCAGCATGAAGGCTGAAAATACATTATCCCAAAAAGGGGACAATTTTTCTGATGAAACAAAAAACGAGTATCATTCAGTTTTTTAATTCCCTACAAAAGGAATCATCTTCCCAGAAATTCTTAAATATATACATATTTTTTTTATAAAAAATCCACATAAGGGTGATTTACCTTTAGGAAGCACCCGTCTTGTAAAACGCTAATTAAATGTTATGTACTTCATGACTAAAGCCGCTTTCCATGTGATAACATTAAAAAAACTTCAAGATTTCTACAAACTTCAACTCCGGATGATTAAGTGATATTTCATCAGAATCACTCTCTTCGCCTATATCAACAGTATCAAGAAAAACAAAAGTGGCAAAGGAAGGTGTTTGGAAAATTTTGAAACGCTTAGTAGACAACTCTGTCTGAATATCAACTTACCCAATCTTCATTGTTCTTACCGACCAACAATACAGTAATCTTACATTTTGACGATGCTAAATCAAACAATTTATCCACATGACCTTGACAGGACTTAATTTTTTCGACTGTATAAGTACCAAAACAACACTTTCCCCGTTGGTATTAAAGTAGCTTATTCTCCGAGGTCATTGGGGTTCCGTAGTATTGTACAGAACTGGGCCTTTTTTTTAAATACGAGACATTTTATCTCGCCTAAAAGGCAGACGAAAAGATCGAAATACAACAATTGCATTATGCCGTTTAAGATCTCAAAAAAAATCCTGAGGTAAGTATAAATTTATAAACGATACTTGGGATAGAATTTTTGAAATAATACATTACGCAACAATACACTAGTCGAAATTACTATATTCAAATTTATCCGAGGTTCACCATGACCGCTTACGGTAGCGTTCTGAACAACGATGTGCGATTGTTTTTGCTTCTTCTCCTCTTCTCTTTTCTCATCGAGCAATCCGCGCTGACAGTTGGTTCGCCGACTATCCATTTGTCGATCGTCAACTGTTCCTCTATTACCTCTTGATCCCTGGCTCATCCCGTCACTCCAAGCCGAACTGCAATCATTAACTTATCTTTTTCTTTTTAATATAGGGCCTCTGTATACTTTTTATTAAAGCAGTATCAAAATTATTTTTTTTTATGACACGTGCAGGATTTCAGCCCTTTCCGACGCCTTTTCAGTCCCTAAGAACTGAAAAGAGACGTCAGAGGTGAATAATGAAAATTATACATTTTTGAGCTTGCATTTTACGATTATCAGACAACTCACCGTAAAAACTGTGAGGAAATTTTGGTTGCAAATAATAGAATCTTGCGGTTATTTACGGAAAGTTACCATATATAACTGACCAAATTACCGTTAAATACCGCAAATGACCCAAAATTTTCATGAATTTTACGAAATCTATGGAACTTTAAAAAAATGAATTTTGGGTCATTTATGGTAAGTTACCACATTTAAGTGTAAAATTACCATGAATGAACGAAAATTCTCAAAAATTTATGGAAATTTTTAAAAATTCATTTTGGTTAATTTATGGTAAGTTACCATATTCACCGGTAAAGTTACCATTATTATCCGAAAATTTTCATAAATTTCCGGAAATTTATGGAAATATTAAAAAATAAATGTTAAGTAATTTAGGGTAAGTTGCCATCATTACCGGTAATATTACCATGAATGACCGAAAATTTTCATAAATTTCCGGGAATTTATGGAAATTTTTATAAATGAATTTCGGGTAATTTATGGTAAGTCACCATATTTACATGTTAAATTACCATGAATGACCGAAAATTTTCCCACATTTACGGAAATGAATTAATATTTTTCAAAACGAATTTTGGGTAATTTACCGTAAGTTGTCGCATTCACATATAAAATTACCATAAATGACCGAAAATTTCCATACATGTCCGCAAATTTATAGACATTTTTAAATTTAATTTTAGGTAATTCATGGTAAGTTACCATACATCACTTTTGATCATTTGGAACAAGTTAACATGAATTTCATGTGTCTTTATACAAAATCTAGTATGGACTGAAATCATGACTGTATTTCGAGAAATATCTGAAATCATCCATTTGTTATAAAAAATGTCGTCAGCGCCAAGTGGGAGGGGCACTTTTTCGACTTGTGTATCTTTTTAGTACTCGTCCAACAAGCCCCTCTTCACTTTAACGTCATTTTACCACCGAAGATTATGGCCGTGTTTGAATTGGTAATTTGGGCACCGAACTTTAAAGCGGGGGTTTGAGAAAACGACAGTAGTCTAAGAGAATCAATTCCTTTGTATTGATGCGGTGAAATTGCGTAATACACTTCTCTGTTTGATTAGAAAAGTAGGAATTAGTATTTTTGTAATTACAGACGATAGCTTCTTTGTTACATTTTTGCCATTGTTGTAGTGCACATTATAAATTAAATGTTTGATATGAAAATAATGTGTAGAGAAAAAGAAATTGAGAAATGCATGAAATTTGTGGTATATACTTCAAAGAAGTATACACTTGGAAGTATGTCATAGGCGTTTATGACGCATGTGGAATTCCAGACCCAAGTTTTTTCATTTTTATCTCTTCCCAACTACTTTGCCGCCTATTAATTTCATCACTTTTAGTTCATTACCAAACTTCACATTCGAAAAAAATGTTTCAGAATTTCCATTTTCATGCAAAATTTTAATTATAATATTCACTAAAAAATATCAAATACTTAACAAAGAAATTATCGACTGTAATTACAAAAATACTGTTCCTACTTTTCTAACCTAGGAGAGAAAAGTAGTACATAATTTCACAGCACCATTAAAAAAGCATGCAAAACTCTGGAGCTACTGTCATTTTCTCAAGCTCGAACTTTGAAGTACGTGCTTGGAAGCATACCCATCCGAGTGCGGTGCCAAAATTACCAATTCGAATACGATCACTGTCTGATGAAAATTAAAAAATATATTCTTATTCTTCAGCAATTTATGTGTTCGCGCTAATATAATATTCAGAGCTATTTAAACTTTCTTTTGTTCCGTTCTGTTTACTTTTGTTCTGTTTCAGTTTCACCTCTGTCTAGATGTACGATTCGAAACCATTATGTAGCCTTGTTTTAATAGGCTATGGGCCCAAAGTTATCGCGCGTGACTTGAAATTTTAAGTGGAAGTAAAGCACTTTACAAGATGTCATGTAATCTCACACGGGAACCGTTGCTCGGCATCCCATGTTGTTTCGTGAAAATGATTATGCTTGTAAATTAAGAATTCAAGCAGTGACGATAAAAAATAAAAATATGGGCTTATGTAAGTGGACAGAAATCAAGACCCGTATGTTCAGGAGACGCACCCCCAAACGCACAGGAATGACAACCAGGAAAGAAGAGGATGAAAAGGCCAAGGCAATTATGATCTTACACAGTTTGCCAAGCAGCTTTTACAACATTAGATGTACCATTAAATCAAGGGATAATCTTCCTCACTCTGAATCTCTACAAATTAAAATACTGGACGAAAGTAATACCAGGATTCAATGAACCAGCTGACCCCATGATAGTAAGGAACACATGGAAAATGAACAATGATAACAGAAAGTTCCGCAATCCAGGT